>SJYA01001689.1:334536-349274 GCA_006410615.1 Neotragus moschatus | reverse complement strand
TTTCCTGATTTGGAACCAGTCTGTTGCTTCATGTCCTGCATACAGATTTCTCAGGAGGCAGGTCAGATGGTCTGGTATTCCCATCTCTTTAAGAATTTTCTACAATTTGTTGTCATCCACACAATTAAAGACTTTGGCATAGTCAGTAAAGCAAAAGTAGATGTTTTTCTGGAGCTCTGTCACTTTTACGATGGTCTAATGGATGTTGGCAATTTGATCTCTGGTTCCTCTGCCTTTTCTAAATCCAGCTTGAACATCTGGAAGTTCACGGTTCATATACTGTTGAAGCCTGGCTTGGAGAATTTTGAGCATTACTTTGCAAGCTTGTGAGATGAGTGCAATTGTGTGATAGTTTGAGCATTCTTTGGCATTGCCCTTTGGGATTGGAATGAAAACTGACCTTTTACAGCCCTGTGGCCACTGCTGAGTTTTCCAAATTTGCTGGCCTATTGAGTGCAGCAGTTTCACAGCATCATCTTTTAGGATTTGAAATAGCTTCACTAGAATTCCATCACCTCCACTAGCTTTGTTTGTAGTGATACTTCCTAAAGCCCACTTGACTTTGCATTCCAGGATTCCTGCCTCTAGGTGAGTGACCACACCATCGTGATGATCTGGGTCATGAAGATCTTTTTTGTACTGTTGTTCTGTGTATTCTTGTCACCTCTTCTTAATTTCTTCTCCTTCTGTTAGGTCCATACCATTTCTGTCCTTTATTAAGCCCATCTTTGCATGAAATGTTCCCTTGGTGTCTCTAATTTTCTTGAAGAGATCTCTAGTCTTTCTCATTCTATTGTTTTCCTCTATTTCTTTGCATTCATCACTGAGGAAGGCTTTCTTATCTCTCCTTGCTATTCTTTGGAACTCTGCATTCAAATGTGTATATCTTTCCTTTTTTCCTTTGCCTTTTGCTTCTCTTATTTTCACAGCTATTTGTAAGGCCTTCTCTAATATTCTTCAAGAGATCTCTAGTCTTCCCATTCTAGTGTTTGCAAAAGCTGTCTTCAGAAGACTTCCATGTCTTTATATATTGATAGGGAAATAAGAAATGTGAGTGAATAGGGATGGAAGTAGGAAGGTNTTGCTTCTCTTATTTTCACAGCTATTTGTAAGGCCTTCTCTAATATTCTTCAAGAGATCTCTAGTCTTCCCATTCTAGTGTTTGCAAAAGCTGTCTTCAGAAGACTTCCATGTCTTTATATATTGATAGGGAAATAAGAAATGTGAGTGAATAGGGATGGAAGTAGGAAGGTTTGAAATCCTTTCTTTGGAGTGAGAGACTGAACACTAGGGACACTTACAGTTAACTTTCTTGCAGTATTGAGGACCCAAATGAGGTTAGTGATCATACATTTGTAGCAGAATCTTCTGCTTCCTTGTGTATTAGCTTCACTACAAGGGTTTTGCTTCTTCCTGGCTTTTGCCAAGAAGTTTAAGGTATTTTCAGAATAACTCAGAATATGGTGGCCATAATCACTAAAATGTCAATCAAATTTTAAACCCTCTAATTTCTTCTTAAATGAAGAACAACTTATAAATAATGCAGTCAACAAAAATCCTGCAGTTGGAAATCTAATTGCAAAGTTCTGAGTGCAATGTCTTGCCTGAAACGCGTTGCAAAGGGAAAAGGAAAGATGAAATACTTTGCTAAGTTTTCAGCACAACGTTATATGAAGTTAAATGCAGGTGTGATTTAAATACTAGTTCAGTTCAGTTCAGTCACTCAGTCATGTCCAGCTCTTTGCGACCCCATGAATCGCAGCATGCCAGGCCTCCCTGTCCAGCACCAACTCCTGGAGTTCACTCAGACTCGCATCCATCGAGTCAGTGATGCCATCTAGCCATCTCATGCTTGGTCGTCCTCTTCTCCTCCTGGCCCCAATCCCTCCCAGCATCAAAATCTTTTCCAGTGAGTCAACTCTTCGCATGAGGTGGCCAAAGGACTGGAGTTTCAGCTTTAGCATCATTCCTACCAAAGAAATCCCAGGGTTGATCTCCTTCAGAATGGACTGGTTGGATCTCCTTGCAGTCCAAGGGACTCTCAAGAGTCTTCTCCAACACCACAGTTCAAAAGCATCAATTCTTTGGCGCTCAGCCTTCTTCACAGTCCAACTCTCACATCCATACATGACCACAGGAAAAACCATAGCCTTGACTAGATGGACCTTAGTCCGCAAAGTAATGTCTCCGGTTTTCAATATGCTATCTAGGTTGGTCATAACTTTCCTATCAAGGAGTAGGCGTCTTTTAATTTCATGGCTGCAATCAACATCTGCAGTGATTTTGGAGCCCCCCAAAATAAAGTCTGACACTATTTCCACTGTTTCCCCATCTATTTCCCATGAAGTGATGGGACTGGATGCCATGATCTTCGTTTTCTGAATGTTGAGCTTTAAGCCAACTTTTTCACTTTCCTCTTTCACTTTCATCAAGAGGCTCTTTAGTTCCTCTTCACTTTCTGCCAAAAGGGTGGTGTCATCTGCATATCTGAGGTTTTTGATATTTCTCCGAGCTATCTTGATTCCAGCTTGTGCTTCTTCCAGCCCAGTGTTAAAGGATAGGGTAATTACTAACAAATTAAAGATGTCTCTGAGTTGAATAAGAATAGTGGCACTACCAGTGAAGAGAGTACATAAATAAGAAGGCTTAGAAAGAGCCTGATGAGTTTATTTTTTATGCACCATTATATTATTAATATGTCTAAATTGGTAAATACAGCTGACAATAGAATTGCAATTTTTATCTTCAGAATTCTAAGTGTCTCATTAAGCTTGTTAAGCTCATAATTTTTTTCCTGTGGTTTCAATCATAAAATGAAAAAAAAAAAAAATCCTGGAAACAAGCTACTGCTGCTTTATACTGAGATTATTTTTACTTTCCTTTTTTTTTTTTTTTGGCCATGCCAGACACCATGTGGGATCTTAGTTCCCTGACCAGGGATTGAACCTGTTCCCTGTAGACCATGAGTATGGAGTCTTAACAACCAGACCAACACAGGTGTCCCATACTGAGATTATTTTAACTAAAACTATATTAGATGTTAAAAGTACATTGTAGCTGTAGTCACCTCTGTGCAAAATAATCTATGCAAAGAATTATTGATAATGATATGGATTATTCTGTGTGTGTGGTAGTGTCTTCATAGCACTGACTCCTTAGATTATTATCAAATGCTAAAATAAATCCAAAATTTACAAAGATTTCTTAGCTGTTTCTACTAAAGAGAAAACCATGCCTTTACACATAATTTTTCATTTGCCTATTTCACAGTCTTTATCGATATATAATAATTAAAGAGGAAGTTTTATGACCCCAAACTTCATACAGTCAGCCAGACTGAATGAAACTTCGTCATGATAACACTTTTTAACTGCAGTTTTTCCTTAATTGTTCAATACCAAATCACTGAGTTAGGGAGATACCTACAACGTGACACAGACAAGTAAGGACAGATAGGACCAAACAGCGGTTTGCATCAGTACAGTTAAATGCCAATAGCTTCAAGTGGAATTTGACAAGACTCCAAATGTATGAGAAAGGTCTTAAAGTATATTTGCTCATCAGCTGCTACAATAGAGAAAGCACTTAGAAAGCTGTGAGAATGAACAGAGTCCATGTGTTCAATGAGAATATCAGAATCTTGTTGGAATTCGGAGTTGGCAGCCTCTAGGCTGACTTAAAGGACTCCCACGAAGTGACATCACGGCACGCACGATCCAGATGAGACAGTGCCGTCTCCTTCGCTTTTTGTAAGGCAGAAGATTCTCAACAACTGTATCCCAAGCCTGTCACACTTTGGGTGAGGCAAACATGTTTATTCTATTAAGGACTGCACCATTCCTCTTGTGAGTCAGTCTTTTCTTCTTGGTTGAGAATGGTCTACAGCAGAGATGTCAGTTGGAAAAGGCTATTTGTATTTACTGTTTACTGAGGTGAATATGGTCTAAATTTGCATGAGGCAACCCATTTAAAAAACAAGGAAGCGCTGATGATTACAATGTCTGCATTACATTAACACTGCTAATTTGTGGCAGCAATACTTTAGGATTTTAATTATAAGCTTGAAAAGCAGATTTGGAAATGCAGTTGGCGCAACTAATGCTAATTTGTCCTTTAACGTTTATTGAAAGCAATATATACAATGTAATTACAGTGCATGTCAGATAACCTACTATTTTATTTCTTAAATGTATGATCCCTTAATTTGCTTGATTAAGATGACTTACCATCTGTTAAGATTTCTGTTGTGCCATTTTTGGTGAGTTTTATATCACTTATCAACAATAAGAGATTATCTAAAGCATTTTTTTCATTGATGCTATAATCATTTTCCTGATGTTTATCCATTAAACTTCTCACCACGTTGTTCATCATCATTTTCTCTATCCTCATTACATCAAGGGTCATGTAATGCCCACGTTACTAAATTCTGCCAATGTTGTTGTGAATCAGATGTGTACTATCATAACAGACATGAAATCTATGCCAAGCATGCGGTCCCTGGGTTGTTGTTCTCAGTAGAAATTAACACAATTTTTCAAGCAGTCTTACCTCCAAGATAGCAATACTGTTACAGCCAAATTTGTTCTGAATTAACTTTCTCTTTCCGCTCCTTCATTACTGCTTCGTAAGATTCTAAAAACATTACTAATGCAATGTGTATTCAGCTTTATGAGACTGCATTCTTAACGTTCTTGGCTAGAGATTCGATCGAATCTGTGGATATAATTGAGCATTTATGCACTCACTATAAAGTCTAATTAAAACTTAAAAAAGTTCTTTCACACCATTTGTATGGAAACTTTTATTCTAATTTTTAATTGCTAAAATTTATTTATTTATTCCAAGTCTATAACATTTCCCCTTTATTTCGGCTGAAATGTGAACACGTTCTAATGAATTTAAATCATTCATTTTTAAAGAGTGCCCAATGCTTCCATTTAAAAATGTGCCTTCTGATTTTGTTTTTGCTTACAAGGGTTTTTAACTGAAAGTAATTTTCCTCAGTAGCTTTTGGGTCAAACAATAGTTTACGTGGTTACTCATCCTATCCCACTCACAAAATTGTCGTTGATACCTTTAAAGTATTCATGTTTTTATTCTCATTAGATCAGTTAATTTGTGAGTGTTTTGCCTATGTTGGATTGAACTTTAACAAAATTACCAGTCAGAAGGGTCATGTGCAACTGGATATTTAAATAAATTATTCAATGCATGTATTTAATTTAATTATTTAAAAGAGTAAATTATTTTAAACCCATAGTACTTATATGGAGCTCTTTAAACACATATTTGGAGGAAAATTAGTTTACAGAAAAGATTAATATAGGTTTTTGATGATCACATCATGGAAATTAATTAAAAAATTGAGGTAAAACAAACTTTATTCATTTATAAAAGAGTGCTGACTGAGTATGCCAGTGGTTCTCAAACTGTCATTCACTTAGCCTTTGTAAAAAATATATAAAAAAAAGATCCCATGGACAGAGGATCACGGCAGGCTACAGTCCATGGGGTTGCAAGAGTCATACATGACTTGGTGACTAAACACCAACTATTTGCTATTAAATGCAATAACATTTTTGTGTCTATTTTTGTAAAGCATCATGAGACCTGCTACACAGAAGGACAATATTTCAGTGATTCTCATATCTGTCTATTATGAGGACTTAAGAATAATCTTTCCATTACTTTGACCCGTGTGGAATTAAGAGAAGAATATTTGCAATAGATATAAGATGTGTCAGTAATTTAAGGAAAGAGCGAGAAGTTTGCCTATTTTAATCTAGGAGTATTAAAATTTTATTTTTAATTAAAATTTGTTTTTATCAAATAAAATTAATTTTATTTATTAAATTTTTGCATGAGAACTTAAGTAAGTTTATTAAACACAATAAGAGTTTCTACTTATTCATCATTATATGCACAAAAATACACACATGTGCATAAACACACACTTTTCTCCTTGGAATTATGTAGCCTTAGTGTGAAAATAATCATAGTGAAAGTGAAAGTTACACAGTCATGTCCAGCTCTTTGTGATTCTATGGAATGGAGGCTGTCCCGCTCCTCTGACTATGGAATTCTCCAGGCAAGAGTACTAGAGCGGGTTGCCACTTAAGTATTTTCATACTGCATTACATTAAAACTGCTAATTTCATACTTAAGTGTGAAAATAATCATAGTAGTGATCATTTATTATATATGTGACACTGCGCATGTCCTATAGAGGAGGCATGGCATCGGATGACTCATGAATGTGAATTTCAGTGATGATAATCTTTCAAGGTAGTTTTCATCCGTCTTACTTTATTTGTAGAGGAACTAAGACGTAAAGAGGTCAAGGGACTTGCCTTTATCAAAGTACTTGAGTTCATGTTGTCTTCCTTTCAAATTCCACATTTCCCCCATTTCCACAGATCTCTAATAACTACGCTAAATTCAGTCATAATACTACAGTTTTTAAGTAGTTTAATGGCCATGTTTTCTGAGCTTAACTAGCATGCATTTCAATTACTCATGTGAATATACTAAATAATAAATTATTGTTCATAGAAGCAAAAAATAAAATTACCCTGAAATACTGCTTTATATTCATAATTAATCTGCATTTCCCAACCTGCTGTTGTTGTTCAGTCGTTGAGTATTGTCTGACTCTTTGAGACCTTATGACTGTAGCAAGTCAGGCTCCCCTGCGCTTCACCGTCTCTCAGTTTGCTCAAATTTTTCCCATTGAGTCGGTGATGCTATCTAACCATCTCATCTTTTGCTGCCCTCTTCTCCTTTAGCTTTCGATATTTCCCTCAATGCCAATGTATATATATATATATGGAAAATATATATTTTTTAATCCCAAGGGCAAGATTTTTAAGGAAGGAACAGGACATTTAGTACTTTTCTTGAAGCACAATTGAGTACACATTGGGAATGCTTCTTAAGTATATGTGGTGCTATACATGTCAAATGGAAATTCAACATTAAGTAAAGGTGACCCCCCACCCCCAAATTTCTATTGACACTTCAGAGTTCACTAAAGCATATTAGAATCCCTTTGCTCATATTAGTACAACAAACTATCCCCTGTTTACATATACATTCATCATGAGAGGACACTGATAATTAGCGCACATTCGCCTTTAAATTCACAAGACTATTGGATGTTCTCTCATGCAAATTATATTTCGAGCTCAGACATTAAATAAAGGCATTTCCCAGGCACAGGTCACCTCCTTGTAAATTATCTCAGGAGGCACTTTAAAGGAAAAAACATGTTTGGCACAGGAAATTGCATTTAACTAAAAACACTTTTAAACATAACCATTAACAAATTAGCAAGAAACACATCACTCTGGTCTTATACGCCGAAGCACTTACTGTGGATGGGCCTACAAATCGCATTATCCTCAGTTTCCATACCTTCATCAAATGTCATAGCAACAGCTGCCCTAGCAACTCTGAGGATGCCTTAGGCTAAAGGAGACATCTGTTTGCTGACAACCTCAGATCAAATGACAAATGGGAGACAAAGATGTCGGAGCTTAGCAAGGTCAGAAGCCTTACCTATTTGTGAGTTTCAGTGGTAGACATGGGAATTTTTCTTGGTTTGATGGACAAGACAGGGAAATGACTAACATAAAAGCAGTTAATGATAATACTAATTTTTCTCCAATCATCAAAATTGAATATGGTCTGTAAAGGAAGACTATTCTTTTTTGATGGACAGGGCTTTGCTGACACTATTTTCTCTTCGTGATGACTTTCCTTGTAGTTCAAAAATAATCACAGATGTTTCTTTGAGTCTGGAAACAGTGTAGAACTGGGGACTGCAGATTCCATTCATTTTGAAATTTAAGGAGTCATCTTTTTATTCTAATTTTAAAAGTCTTACTTAAAATATGTTAGCTTTTCCAAGCTAAGGAGAAACAACACTTTTATCATTTTCAGGTGCTGAATGTGAATACTTTTTAAGTGAGGATAATAAATGTAAATATCAAGCACTTTCATTTCTTAGTCATTCTTTATTAAATTTTTTAAAGTTCCTTTGAGAGTTTAGTGTCCCTACAATATCATCTTGGAGAATATTGTGCTATTTCTTATCATATTGTTTCCTCCGAAAATGGCAGAAACAGATGCTGTGCACAGGAAAAGTTCTCAATGCTCAAAGAAAGATGCCAGAAGCTTTTCCACATGGAGTTTTGATTTAGTTAGGTTTTATCAAGACAGCTTGAGATGCCAGCCTTTAGTGAGAAAGACTTGATGATAAAGAAAGATTACATAGAGTACTTGTAAAGATGTGTTTTATCTTCGACAATCCCTGTGTTATTTTTGCAATATTTCTTGGCTATTTCATGCTTCTTTTGAACATGCTTCCATGTCCCTTTATTGTTTTTTTTGCTTTTTTTCTTTAGTCTCAGGTAATCAATTTCATTGAATGATTTATTGCTACCATTAGTAATTGATTAATTTTGACATCTAAGTACAGATTTGATGAGTTAATTATGTGAGAGAAGCTTGTCAATTAGATGCACGTGAAAATTTAGTCCTTTTAAGAACACATTTTACTCTTTTAATTATCAATATTTGTCTGACTCGCAAAATGACTAATATGGGGGGAAAGTTATCAAAGTAACTTTTAACAACATTTTATTTATCTATTTAGTTTTGGTTGCCCTGGGTCTTCAGCGCTGCGCGGGCTTTTCTCCAGTTGAGGCGAGCGGATGCATCTCTGCAGCTGCGGTGCAAGGCTTTCTCGTTGTGGCGGCTTCTCTCGTTGCAGACACGGGCTCTAGGGCACGCAGGCTTCAGTAACTGCCGCTCCTTGGCTCTAGAGCACAGGCTCAGTAGTTGTGGCGCGTACTTAGTAGTTGTGGCATGGAGCTTAGTTGCTCCATGGTATGTGGGATCTTCCTGGACTAGGGATCAAACCTGTGTCTGGTTTGATTGGCAGGTGGACTCTTTATCACTGAGCCATCAAGGAAGCCCTCAAAATAATGTTATTATTATTTTTTTCCTCCAAGTATTTCTTCTTTCCCTGCTATTCTCCTAGGACCCATTTTGTTTACATTTTCCTCAATTTTACTTGCTTTACCATTTTAAGATTTGTTTTGCTTTCTATTTTATTCAATGCATAATAGCCATAATATTATACAGCCTTATCTTCTCAGTAATAGGTAATGTTAAATTTTGAGGTTTAGTGTAAAATCAATCTGATGTAAAATATTTGATTGATTAAGAATATCAATTCATTTGTTACCTCAATCAGCATTCATTTAGTTTGCACTAAACTCCAAGTATAATATTAGAATCTGGGAATAGAAGTAAGAATGGGGAACAGAACTCTCCATGATAACTTCAACATCTAATTAAAGAATTAAATATCTGAACAATATTAATAATATCTCTTTTCAAGTGCAATAATAGAGTGAATATAAAATAGTGGTCAAAGCAAATTCGCTTTGACTGAATGATTTAGGAAGAATTCACTTGTACTTCCTCCTTTCAAAGACTTCACTTTTTATGATATAATAACTCACTCTCTTTTACTTTATATACTTTGTTTAAGAAATTAATAAGACATTTGAATAGCTCAGCAGCTAGCAATCTGCTTGCCAATGCAAGAGACAGGTTCAGTCCTTGGGTCTGGAAGATCCCCCTAGAGAAGGAAATGGCAACCCACTCCAGTGTTCTTCTCTGGGAAATACTATGAACAGAGTAGCTACAGTTCCTGTGGTTGCAAAGAGTTGGACATGGCTTGTCAGTGTAACATGAACTCATTCACTTTAACTTTATATACTTTGTTTAAGAAATTAACAAGACATTTGAAGTTCTGGCTTTAACTAATTCTTAGCTGTGGTCTTGTTTCGTTCAGTCAGATGCCCTGTCTTTCCTCAATTTTTTTCCCCAATGACAAGATTACAGTTATGTAATATTAGGTGCCAAGATCTATAGATACTCGTTCAATTTCTAGATAGTGAGGCAGACGTTACAGAGAAAAAGTCAAGAGGTTTGCTGACTAATTGAAAATATAGTAAAAATCTTTTCTTCTCTGTTTTGGATGTAAGACTGCTACCAATACCATCTATAATTTACTAGCTTCTTTCAGAAGAATATTTTATTAAATTATAGTATATATACATACANCTCTTATGAGAAATTTTAATGCTTTGCATTCTCAGTCACTGCAGTTATGTCTGAGCCTTCACAACTCCATGGACTGTAGCCTGCTAGATTCCCCTGTCCATGGAATTTTCCAGGCAAGAATATTGGAGTGGGTTGCCATTTCGTTCTTCAGGAGATCAAACCTCTTTTGCTATGTCTTCTGAACTGGCAGGTGGGTTATTTACCACTGGTGCGACCCAGTTAAGCGCTTTGATCTTTTTTTCTGTTTAAAGTAGAATATCTGGTAGCAAACATTAATCATCATCAAATGAGAAATATTAAAAGTTTTATTAAAGTCTATAAATATACATACAAAAATCTCTCAAAATAAAAACATCTTCACTTGAAGCAAGCTTCACATGCTTTAAAGCAGCAATGTTAGCCTGTAATTAAATGCCTTTTCTATCTTGTTGTTTCCTTAGAAGAGATTTTTATCTTTCCACTATTATGCTGCTAATTCACTTCAGTCGTGTCCGACTCTGTGCAACCCCATAGACGGCAGCCCACCAGGCTCCCCCGTCCCTGAGATTCTCCAGGCAAGAACACTGGAGTGGGTTGCCATTTCCTTCTCCAATGCATGAAAGTGAAAAGTGAAAGTGAAGTCTCTCAGTCGTGTCCGACTCTTCCAGACCCCATGGACTGCAGCCCACCAGGCTCCTCTGTCCAAGGGATTTTCCAGGCAAGAGTACTGGAGTGGGGTGCCATTGCCTTCTCTGTTCCACTATTATAGATATGGAAATTTTTGTTTTTTATAATCATGGGAAAATAAATATAATTAATAATATATACACATAAAATAGAAGCTACCAATACAGTCTATGTTAAGAACAAGTAAATGTAAGCTAAAGACTAAATGCTATTATGACAATATGGTTGAAACATTCAAAGAGATGTTTAAATCATCATCAAACATGTTCAGAGTAGGGACTGTGTGAGCCAATATGGTGCATGACATATTTTGACTTTCCCTCTTCAGGAAATAAAATGAAATGAAATAAAATAATAAAATAAATCTATATGGGCTTGAAAATTGCAATGTAAATCACTGGCACTCCTCAAATGCTAGGTTTTAAAAAATCACTTTCTGATTTCTAGATTAATTTCTGATAATTTCAATGCTTATAAAGCTCGATTGAAAATAATTAACCTACTCATATATTTTAGTTTTTACATAGAAATATTTTATTTTACAAACAAACAAAGTAAGGAGACTGTTCATTTTTGCCTATCCTCAGTTTCCTGCTTAGCAAAGTAAAATGAATGCAAAAACATTGTAGTTCTTTTACTGTGGCTGTTGTTTACCGAGTACAGTGTCAAAAAGCAACCTCACACCTTCCTAAATACATAGACACACACACACACACACACACTCACACAGACACTCATTCACATAACTAAGAGGGAACAGTAAGATGAAAAGAGAAAATGTTCTTAGATAAGTATGTCATCAGTGTTTTTAAATAGAATGCAAAAAACATTTTGAAAATAAAGAATGATCATTGCAAAATAACTATAGTCCATTTTTTTTAAAGGAAAATGACTGGAAGTTAAGGTTGAAGTAACAATACAGAGAGTGTAACAAAAAGACCAAAAAGATGAAATGAGAAAGAAATGATTAAATTTTAAAGAATCATTCCACTAGACCCCAAATCTCAAATTGGAGCTTCACAAAAAGGATAGAGGAAATTGAGGTGAAGAAATTATCAAAGCAATAAGTCCAGGAAATGTCTCCAAATTGAAGGACATGAATTGTCTAACAACTAGGGTCACCTCGTTCCCAGACAATTAATGAAAATAGACCTATAACAAGGCCATTATTCCCAACTTCAGTTCAATGGGAACAAAGATAATGCCTCAGGCTTCAGGAGAAAATATTAACATAACTAAGAATCAATGTCTCAAGATCAAAATTTGAAACTAAATAGATAGGAAATAACACCTTTAAAAGCAAGAGTCTTACAGAAGAAAAGGAATTCTCAACACTGATTCAACAGCAGTCTATTAAGCATGAGTCTACAAAAATAGTTTCATACATGACTTTCCTCAAATTTCCACCTGTTTTCTCAAGATGGTGTCCAGCCAGAAAAAAAAAGAAGAAAACAAAGGATGAAGAAAATATGAGATACCTTTAACAGAGAATTTTATGCAAAAGAGAAAGAAAATGCCCACGTTTCTGAAATTATTCAAAGGTGTTGAGTGCTGGGAGTTAATTTAATAGAACACAAACGAAAGTTAAATACATACAAGTATGAGAAAATTATTGACTCCAGGGAAAACAAGGGGTGGAAGAGACATGTGATCTTAGAACACACCTGTCTTGCTTCACATGCTGTGAGAGAGTCACTACGTAAACACGGCATAGGGTCCAGCCAAACTGAGGAGAGCCGGTGTGGATGCGGGAGAAGAAAAAGAGGGTTCATCGTGTCGTAAATGGGACAGCCAAATTCTCACTTTCTACAATTTGAAAACCTTAGGTCATGCCCGAAACTGAAAAATCAAGGAGTGGTACACAAATGATATTGAGTTATGGAGTTAAATGCCTGACACAGATGAGAAAATTCTTCAAAGAGATTACTTCTGTGGGTGGGTACACGTGAGAGAAGAGAGAACACATTCTCCACAATCACGTAACATGATTTGACTTTTAAAGCTCTGTGCCTATGTGTCTACTTAAAACAACAAACGGTGTCAAATAATTGAAGAAAAAATAAGAGACGATAATAGCATATGAAAAGAAAATTTAGTAAAATAACTGAGTACATGAAAATATACAAAATATTGTTTCTTTTACCTGATAGCAAAGACTGATGGAAGGACATGAGGATAAAAATAATCCTAACAACACCAAAAATTAAAATAAACAGTTTAGATATTTAGAAGTATTGTTATAGAAAGATATGGACATATTAAAAATACTTCCTCAAATCTACTATAAAAATACTATAAACATAATTTGGAAATACGAAAAAAAAAAACCCCAAATCTGGAGTGCTACGCCAAATAGTACTCTGATTACCATAGGACTCTTTCCTTTCAATGCTGCACGGAAATCATACATAACCACACAAATGCAAGAAAGCGGAGATGTGTCGACAGTTCTAACAATGGCCATCTGTAACTGGAAAAGTAATAGATACTCCTTGTTCCATTATTTTGTGTTTTATCAGCTCTGTCCTATTTTTATCTATGGTATTAAAAACCATGTGAAAATTAAAGTGATTTTATCATAATGTGCTTAGATCTGTTTTTCCATTGTGTTGATGTCCATTATATGATTACAAGTCAACTCTAAAATAGTCTATACTTCTCTTTCTTAATCTAAACAAGCCCAAATTCTGGTATAAAAGAGCCATCTTGATTTAATGAAAAAACAAAAGTATATCTTCAATGCATGCTTGTAGGAAAGAGTACTGTGAGTTTTACCTGAAAAGATAATTTAAGGAACACTTGACATCAAAACGCCATTACATTTGCTTGATTCACTGTTTCTTATTGATTGAAAAATCTTTTTTACCTTTTTATTTGGCTCCATAACAAGGATTGTACGTGATTATTCATAATGTTTATAGTCAAAGGCCGTAAAAATTATGACATTCCTTTGAGTGAGGTGGAAGAATAAGCTATTTACTGGTTTGTTGCTTCTTATCTCTGTATTCATTTCTTAATGTGCAGATGGTTTGATCCATTTGAAATTACCTTCCATAGATGTCATTTCTATCACCTAGCATAATGTAGCCATCACAAAATGTCATTTCAGCTGATAAAGTTATGAGGAGGTTAGCAAAATAAATATACATGTACTTATGAAACACATAAATAATGGATTTTCAAATGCATATTTGGACACTAGCTGTAGAATCCTTAAATATCTTTATCTGTAGCCTCTTTTCATTGTGCCCTAGAAGATAAATATTAATGTATGAGAAAATATTTGGCATCACCATGCATACCAGCCTTAAAGTATCATCTAAATCTAAGCATTATCATATCCAACAAATAACATACACCAAAATTGGGTCATTTTTCAAATATACATTACTGTTTTTTCCTTATCTGGCAATTTGATTTGATTCCTTCGACAGTCAACAGATTACCCACTATATGATGTTATATCGGGGATTGTATAAGAAACATAGATCAGTGAGGCCCACTCTGTGGCTGCCAGTAGCTTACAGTCTAGTAGATGACCCTGATGAATGCAAAAACAATTACAGTGTGAGCAAAAAATCTAGGTTAAATATGTATGGTAAAGCACTACAAAAGTCAGTGAGAATGATGTAGAAAGCCATAAAGTCATACCAGAGGATATCGGTAATCTTTGGAGTTTTGATTGAGGCTAAGCAGATGGTGATTGCAGCCATGAAATTAAAAGACACTTACTCCTTGGAAGAAAAGTTATGACCAACCTAGATAGCATATTCAAAAGCAGAGACATTACTTTGCCGACTAAGGTCCATCTAGTCAAGGCTATGGCTTTTCCAGTAGTCATGTATGGATGTGAGAGTTGGACTGTGAAGAAGGGTGAGCGCCAAAGAATTGATGCTTTTGAACTGTGGTGTTGGAGAAGACTCTTGAGAGTC
>SJYA01001689.1:232490-334163 GCA_006410615.1 Neotragus moschatus | reverse complement strand
GATGGACATGAGTCTGAGTGAACTCCGGGAGTTGGTGATGGACAGGGAGGCCTGGCGTGCTGCGATTCAAGGGGTCGTAGAGTTGGACACGACTGAGTAACTGAACTGAACTGAACTGAAAGGGCTTCCTTGGTGGCTCAGATGGTAAAGAATCTGCCTGCAAGGTAGGACACGCCACTTTGATTCCTGGGTCCAAAAAATCGCCTGAGAAAGGGATAGACTACCCACTCCAATATTCTGGAGCTTCCCTGGTGGTTCACATGGTAAAGAATCCTCATGCAATGCTGGAGACCTGGGTTTGATCCTTGAGTTGAGAAGATCACCTGGAGAAGGGCGTAGCAGCCCTCCCGTGTTCTTGCCTGGAGAATCCCCATGGACAGAGGAGGCTGGCGGGCTACAGTCCACAGGGTCGCAAGGAGTCAGACCCAACTGAGAAACTAAGCACACAGACACACACAAAACACAAAGTCCTTCAAAATCTGTAAGATTCTATAAAAATCTAGCTTTGGTGATGTTAGATGCCTAAGCAGATGGAGTGTGAATAACCAAAGTCATGGAGATTAAATCTTTTTTGGAGAATTGTAAGAAAATGATACATTCAGTATTGTGGTAATCTGCCATCTGTACTTGAACTGAAGCTTGGTTAACATGCCATGCTGCAATGATCCTCTTTTGGATTCAATAAGCTAAATATAATATAGAAAATTTGCAAGTACATAGATTTGAATTCTGGCTCTGCCATTTTAGAGTACTTTGGACTTGAATCAATCATTTAACCTTTGTGAATCTGATTTATAAAGTGGAGTTAACAGCTGCAACTAGTTCGTGAAAGAATAAAAGATATGGTACATAAAGTATCAAACATGAGAAAAGAATCATGGAATATATTCAATATGTGGAAGCTATTATCCTGACCACTTTACATATGAGGAAATATTGAATTTCTCAATCATTAAGTGACTTAAGGCTGGTTAAGCTAAAGCCAGGATACTCCGATAAGAGTCATGATAGGATTCTGTGTCTTCTCCTTATTCATTTATTTGTATTTAAAATGCTCTGATGATTCTCCACTCTGTTCTTTATTTGGCTGTGCCTTGTGGCAGGCAAGAGTTTAGTTCCCTGACCGAGGATCAAACCTGAGCCCTCTTCAATGGAAGCACAGAGTCTTAACTGCTGGACCACCAGGGAAGCCCCTCCATGCCCCTTCTTTCAGGAAGATCACTGGATGAATTCTCTCAGTGTGTGCAATCATTTCTGAGATGTTGACCTCATTCATTCCCATACTTTGTTGTGTCTTACTGAATTCCTGCAACACATTGCACCTTGGTGCCTGAAGTCCTCTGGTGATGATGCCTCAGTGTTTCAGGGATTAAAATTTTGGTCGGAGTGGAGAGGAGGACAATGCAGCCTTGGACTGAATTCCTCCACATCTAAGACTTCTGGATCCTCCTACACTAAAATCACTTTACAAAAGTGGGGTCATTGGTGTTAAGAAGGAGACAAAGTAATTACACTTCTCTTAGAGTTAAGAAAGTAAATATTGTCCTTTGCCACCATGAACAATATATGTAAACCTATATGACTTCTCATGCAAATTTAAGACAATCCACTTTTAATCTCCAGTTTAGAAAAACAGACATTTCATAAACTACTCATTCTATTCATAACCCACATCCAACAAGCTTTCAGTTAAATATATCAAAACATATGTTTGTATATATGTATGTAAATGATAAAGATATCTTTGTACTTTCCTATTAAAATTATAAATTAAAAACATATTTTGTTACAAGTATGAGGGCAACAGAGGGAAGTTCTGTATCCTTATAGATCATTAGATTTTTTTGTCTACTTTTCCTTTATAACATTTCTTTTTTTTCAACAGTAAAGTTTTAGTAGCCATGCGTGTCTTATTTGGAATATAGTCTGTTAGCCGTACCAGAGATCTTTGCCTGATGTCTCTTTCTAGGTGGTGTTCGTTTCAATTGTTCAATATAGTATAATTAAACCACATCTCTCTAAAGCAAATATGAATATTCTAGAAGACTCTTATTCAGTAGACAGTATGCTCTTTCCTTCTTGGATGCTATGCTCCCTGAAAATTAACCTTCAAGTACCTACATGCATGCATGCATTCTTGGTTGCTCGGTCTTGTCTGAATTTCTGTGACTCCATGGACTATAGCCCACCAGGCTCCTCTGTTCTTGGCATTTTCCAGGCAAGAATACTGCAGTGGGTTGCCAATTCCAATATTAGAGTGGCCCAGGGACTGAAACAGCATCTCCCGGGTCTCCTGCATTGGCAGACTGATTCTTAACCACTGAGTCGCTTCGGAAGCACCTTAGGTACCTACAGAGGAACTTATTTGCTGAGCAAGGATGCAGACGCAGGTAAGAATGGACACGTGGCCACAGGGCGAGTGGGAGAAAGAAGAGGGCAAGACACGTCGGAGAGCAGGACTCACACACATGCAGCACTGTGTGTAAAACAGACAGAGAATGGAAAGCGTCTGTACAGCACGGGTTGCTCAGCTCCACCCTCTGTGATGACCCAGAAGAGTGGGATAAGGGTGAGTGGAAGGGAGGTACAAGAGGGAGGGGATATATGTGTACACAGAGCTGATTTGTTTCCCAGCAGAAACCAACACAGCAGTGTGAAGTAATTATACTCCGATAAAACATCAACTATCCTCCAATATAAAATGAAAAATGAAAACAAAATCTTTAAGTACCTAAAATCAAAATGACTGGTGGGGCTGCCTAGGTCCTTTGACTATTGAATGGAAATTATAATGTCCATGTATTTAAAGCTATGGTTTTTTCAGTAGTCATGTATGGATGTGAGAGTTGGAGTATAAAGAAAGCTGAGCTCCAAAGAATTGATGCTTTCAAATTGTGGCGCTGGAGAAGACTCTTGAGAGTCCCTTGGACTGCAAGATCAAACCAGCCCATCCTAAAAAAAAAAAAATCAACCCTGAATATTCATTGGAAGGAGTGACGCTGGAGCTGAAGCTCCAGGAGTTTGGTCACCTGATGCAAAGAGCTGACTCATTGGAGAAGACCTTGATGCTAGAAAAGATTGAAGGCAGGAGGAGAAGGGGGTGGCAGCGGAGATGATTGTATGGTATCACTGCCTTAATGGGAATGAGTTTGAGCAAACTCCAGGAGATAGGGAAGGACATGGAAGCCTGGTGAGCTACAGTCCATGGGTCCCAAAGAGTCGGGCATGATTTAGTGACTGAACAGCAACAGCAAGGTGCTGCTCAAAATCCCTTTCAGGAAGGAGGCGGATACTAGGTCCAAGTTTCTCCCATCTAAAAAGGCTCACAGGCTGAGCCTTCAGGCTTCCTCCTGGTCTGGAACACCTCTGAGAACGGCAGGTAAACCGCGATGCAGGGCAAACTGTGGGAAGTAAGATCGCAAGCTTCCATTCCCCTGCAGAAGCCCACGTGCGTTTGTTCAGAACTGCCCCTCTGGATGTCCTGACTGAGGGGGGCTGCTGAGCACTGTTTACTGGGGCTTTGAATTCTGGTTAATAAATTCTCAGCTGGCAATGCCACCCTCTTTGTGCCCTGTTGTGCTGAGAGAAAATTTCAGAGTGCCCCAAGGGAGCAAGTAGCTAGTGGATCTTCAAGTTTAATTCTCATTGGCAAGTCCCACGTGGCAGCCCTGTGCTGAATACCAATAACAAGCATCAAAGAACAGAAAGCACAGCTCACCTCCGAGGTGAAAGAAAGGCGAGCCTAGAAAATATGGACATTGCAGATGCTCCGATATCTTCAGCATGGCGTTTTCCCATGGTGAGCTTGTGATCACTCTGCAAATCGAAGAGAGCCTTCTGTTTGTTCAGATTCCCCACTTCTATACCTCTCAAAATGAGACCCACCTGAACTTACAGGAAATATGTTAAAAGATGGTATGATTTCAGAAAATCTTCAAAATGAATGACTCACTGAAAACATGGTCAATGCAATTCCTAAGAACTTTACAAGCCCTGAAAGTGCAAACGACCAGGGCAGGGGGAGCCGTAGGCATTTGTTGGCACGTGTTCCTCCGTATAGACGTACGATGTCCCCATGTCACTTGCAGGCAGAGGCTCATAGAGGCCTGGAGGGAACACTGGGAGGGGACAAACAGCGTGGGAGGTAAAGCTGGGTGAGCCTCAAAAATGTTCTTCCTGCTTTTTCCCTCTGTGCACGTGTACATGCTCAGCTGCTTCAGTTGTGTCCAGCTCTTTGAGTACATGGACCTTAGCCCCAGACTCCCCTGCTCATGGGATTTTCCTGGCAAGAATGCTATAGCGGGTTGCCATGACTTCTTCCAGGGGAGCTTCCAGACCCAGGGATCAAACTCGTGTCTCCTGCATCTCCTGCATTGCAGGTGGATTCTTTACTGTGAGAGCGTGGATATCAGACACTTGGATGTGATTCCAAATTGAGAAGGGCTGCAGATCCACACCATATTTTAAACACAGCACAAAAAAGTTGAAGGCAAAATATCTCCCTGATAGTTTTCTATTTAGGATGTACTGAAATGAGACCATTAGATATTGTTGTCGTTTTAGTCTCTAGGTTGTGCGTGACTCTTTTGTGACCCCCCCAGTTGACTGTAGCCCACCAGGCTCTTCTGTCCATGGGATGCCTGATGGTTCAGATGGTAAAGAATCTGCCTGCAATGCAGGAGACCCAAGTTTGTTCCCTGGGTCAAGAAGATCTCTTAGAGAAGGGAATGGCAACCCTGCCCAGTGAGTACACAGAATACTCTCAGTTTAGAGTCCATGGGGTCACAAAGAATTGGACATGAATGAGCAACTCACATTTTCACTTTCATGGACTGCAGCCCCCCCGGCTCCTCTCTCCATGGGATTTCCCAGGCAAGAATACTGGAGTGGGTACCCCTACTCCAGGGGATCTTCCTGACCCAGGGATCAAACCTGTGTCTCCTGCCTTGGCAGGCAGATTCTTTACCACTGAGCCACCAGGCAAGCCCCATTTTATATATATTAGGTTAAATGGAACTTATTATTAGAATTAATTTTTCTTGTTTCTTTTCCCTTGCTGAATGTGGCTTCTAGACAATTTGAAGTTCCCTGTGTGGCTGAGTTGTATTTCCGTTGTGTAGCGGTGCTATGAAGTGGGCTCTGGGGGTGGGCAGGGATGACGCAAGTGCGCTGAGGGGAACAGGAGTCAATCTTTCCCTCTCAATGGCCCTCTCCATCTTTATGGTACTTCTTCCTCAAGAAGGGTTTATAAAGAAAACTAGCCTGTAGCGGGCTAGGCAGTCAGAATAAGGAAAAATGTCTCACATCTTTTGAGAAGGAGATTTAGAAGTTTATCTCTTGAGGAAAGAGGTTTACAGCAGGAAGACTGGCCTCGATCTGCTTCTCCGGTGTTATATACATACCATCATTATTGAATTGGCCACCACCATGTCAGATAAGTGTCTTTAGATGTTTCTCTGTCTTAAGTGCCTCCTGGAGTTAAAACCTTCTTGTTCAGTTTCGTGTTTTCATCTCCTCGCCCAAATATAGTAAGTGCTCAGTAAAACTTCACCGAGAAGAAGAAGTTAAAGAGAATGTGGAAACACTCTTTCCAGTAAACTCCAAACAGGCNATGCTGCAATGATCCTCTTTTGGATTCAATAAGCTAAATATAATATAGAAAATTTGCAAGTACATAGATTTGAATTCTGGCTCTGCCATTTTAGAGTACTTTGGACTTGAATCAATCATTTAACCTTTGTGAATCTGATTTATAAAGTGGAGTTAACAGCTGCAACTAGTTCGTGAAAGAATAAAAGATATGGTACATAAAGTATCAAACATGAGAAAAGAATCATGGAATATATTCAATATGTGGAAGCTATTATCCTGACCACTTTACATATGAGGAAATATTGAATTTCTCAATCATTAAGTGACTTAAGGCTGGTTAAGCTAAAGCCAGGATACTCCGATAAGAGTCATGATAGGATTCTGTGTCTTCTCCTTATTCATTTATTTGTATTTAAAATGCTCTGATGATTCTCCACTCTGTTCTTTATTTGGCTGTGCCTTGTGGCAGGCAAGAGTTTAGTTCCCTGACCGAGGATCAAACCTGAGCCCTCTTCAATGGAAGCACAGAGTCTTAACTGCTGGACCACCAGGGAAGCCCCTCCATGCCCCTTCTTTCAGGAAGATCACTGGATGAATTCTCTCAGTGTGTGCAATCATTTCTGAGATGTTGACCTCATTCATTCCCATACTTTGTTGTGTCTTACTGAATTCCTGCAACACATTGCACCTTGGTGCCTGAAGTCCTCTGGTGATGATGCCTCAGTGTTTCAGGGATTAAAATTTTGGTCGGAGTGGAGAGGAGGACAATGCAGCCTTGGACTGAATTCCTCCACATCTAAGACTTCTGGATCCTCCTACACTAAAATCACTTTACAAAAGTGGGGTCATTGGTGTTAAGAAGGAGACAAAGTAATTACACTTCTCTTAGAGTTAAGAAAGTAAATATTGTCCTTTGCCACCATGAACAATATATGTAAACCTATATGACTTCTCATGCAAATTTAAGACAATCCACTTTTAATCTCCAGTTTAGAAAAACAGACATTTCATAAACTACTCATTCTATTCATAACCCACATCCAACAAGCTTTCAGTTAAATATATCAAAACATATGTTTGTATATATGTATGTAAATGATAAAGATATCTTTGTACTTTCCTATTAAAATTATAAATTAAAAACATATTTTGTTACAAGTATGAGGGCAACAGAGGGAAGTTCTGTATCCTTATAGATCATTAGATTTTTTTGTCTACTTTTCCTTTATAACATTTCTTTTTTTTCAACAGTAAAGTTTTAGTAGCCATGCGTGTCTTATTTGGAATATAGTCTGTTAGCCGTACCAGAGATCTTTGCCTGATGTCTCTTTCTAGGTGGTGTTCGTTTCAATTGTTCAGTATAGTATAATTAAACCACATCTCTCTAAAGCAAATATGAATATTCTAGAAGACTCTTATTCAGTAGACAGTATGCTCTTTCCTTCTTGGATGCTATGCTCCCTGAAAATTAACCTTCAAGTACCTACATGCATGCATGCATTCTTGGTTGCTCGGTCTTGTCTGAATTTCTGTGACTCCATGGACTATAGCCCACCAGGCTCCTCTGTTCTTGGCATTTTCCAGGCAAGAATACTGCAGTGGGTTGCCAATTCCAATATTAGAGTGGCCCAGGGACTGAAACAGCATCTCCTGGGTCTCCTGCATTGGCAGACTGATTCTTAACCACTGAGTCGCTTCGGAAGCACCTTAGGTACCTACAGAGGAACTTATTTGCTGAGCAAGGATGCAGACGCAGGTAAGAATGGACACGTGGCCACAGGGCGAGTGGGAGAAAGAAGAGGGCAAGACACGTCGGAGAGCAGGACTCACACACATGCAGCACTGTGTGTAAAACAGACAGAGAATGGAAAGCGTCTGTACAGCACGGGTTGCTCAGCTCCACCCTCTGTGATGACCCAGAAGAGTGGGATAAGGGTGAGTGGAAGGGAGGTACAAGAGGGAGGGGATATATGTGTACACAGAGCTGATTTGTTTCCCAGCAGAAACCAACACAGCAGTGTGAAGTAATTATACTCCGATAAAACATCAACTATCCTCCAATATAAAATGAAAAATGAAAACAAAATCTTTAAGTACCTAAAATCAAAATGACTGGTGGGGCTGCCTAGGTCCTTTGACTATTGAATGGAAATTATAATGTCCATGTATTTAAAGCTATGGTTTTTTCAGTAGTCATGTATGGATGTGAGAGTTGGAGTATAAAGAAAGCTGAGCTCCAAAGAATTGATGCTTTCAAATTGTGGCGCTGGAGAAGACTCTTGAGAGTCCCTTGGACTGCAAGGAGATCAAACCAGCCCATCCTAAAAAAAAAAAAAAAAATCAACCCTGAATATTCATTGGAAGGAGTGACGCTGGAGCTGAAGCTCCAGGAGTTTGGTCACCTGATGCAAAGAGCTGACTCATTGGAGAAGACCTTGATGCTAGAAAAGATTGAAGGCAGGAGGAGAAGGGGGTGGCAGCGGAGATGATTGTATGGTATCACTGCCTTAATGGGAATGAGTTTGAGCAAACTCCAGGAGATAGGGAAGGACATGGAAGCCTGGTGAGCTACAGTCCATGGGTCCCAAAGAGTCGGGCATGATTTAGTGACTGAACAGCAACAGCAAGGTGCTGCTCAAAATCCCTTTCAGGAAGGAGGCGGATACTAGGTCCAAGTTTCTCCCATCTAAAAAGGCTCACAGGCTGAGCCTTCAGGCTTCCTCCTGGTCTGGAACACCTCTGAGAACGGCAGGTAAACCGCGATGCAGGGCAAACTGTGGGAAGTAAGATCGCAAGCTTCCATTCCCCTGCAGAAGCCCACGTGCGTTTGTTCAGAACTGCCCCTCTGGATGTCCTGACTGAGGGGGGCTGCTGAGCACTGTTTACTGGGGCTTTGAATTCTGGTTAATAAATTCTCAGCTGGCAATGCCACCCTCTTTGTGCCCTGTTGTGCTGAGAGAAAATTTCAGAGTGCCCCAAGGGAGCAAGTAGCTAGTGGATCTTCAAGTTTAATTCTCATTGGCAAGTCCCACGTGGCAGCCCTGTGCTGAATACCAATAACAAGCATCAAAGAACAGAAAGCACAGCTCACCTCCGAGGTGAAAGAAAGGCGAGCCTAGAAAATATGGACATTGCAGATGCTCCGATATCTTCAGCATGGCGTTTTCCCATGGTGAGCTTGTGATCACTCTGCAAATCGAAGAGAGCCTTCTGTTTGTTCAGATTCCCCACTTCTATACCTCTCAAAATGAGACCCACCTGAACTTACAGGAAATATGTTAAAAGATGGTATGATTTCAGAAAATCTTCAAAATGAATGACTCACTGAAAACATGGTCAATGCAATTCCTAAGAACTTTACAAGCCCTGAAAGTGCAAACGACCAGGGCAGGGGGAGCCGTAGGCATTTGTTGGCACGTGTTCCTCCGTATAGACGTACGATGTCCCCATGTCACTTGCAGGCAGAGGCTCATAGAGGCCTGGAGGGAGCACTGGGAGGGGACAAACAGCGTGGGAGGTAAAGCTGGGTGAGCCTCAAAAATGTTCTTCCTGCTTTTTCCCTCTGTGCACGTGTACATGCTCAGCTGCTTCAGTTGTGTCCAGCTCTTTGAGTACATGGACCTTAGCCCCAGACTCCCCTGCTCATGGGATTTTCCTGGCAAGAATGCTATAGCGGGTTGCCATGACTTCTTCCAGGGGAGCTTCCAGACCCAGGGATCAAACTCGTGTCTCCTGCATCTCCTGCATTGCAGGTGGATTCTTTACTGTGAGAGCGTGGATATCAGACACTTGGATGTGATTCCAAATTGAGAAGGGCTGCAGATCCACACCATATTTTAAACACAGCACAAAAAAGTTGAAGGCAAAATATCTCCCTGATAGTTTTCTATTTAGGATGTACTGAAATGAGACCATTAGATATTGTTGTCGTTTTAGTCTCTAGGTTGTGCGTGACTCTTTTGTGACCCCCCCAGTTGACTGTAGCCCACCAGGCTCTTCTGTCCATGGGATGCCTGATGGTTCAGATGGTAAAGAATCTGCCTGCAATGCAGGAGACCCAAGTTTGTTCCCTGGGTCAAGAAGATCTCTTAGAGAAGGGAATGGCAACCCTGCCCAGTGAGTACACAGAATACTCTTAGTTTAGAGTCCATGGGGTCACAAAGAATTGGACATGAATGAGCAACTCACATTTTCACTTTCATGGACTGCAGCCCCCCCGGCTCCTCTCTCCATGGGATTTCCCAGGCAAGAATACTGGAGTGGGTACCCCTACTCCAGGGGATCTTCCTGACCCAGGGATCAAACCTGTGTCTCCTGCCTTGGCAGGCAGATTCTTTACCACTGAGCCACCAGGCAAGCCCCATTTTATATATATTAGGTTAAATGGAACTTATTATTAGAATTAATTTTTCTTGTTTCTTTTCCCTTGCTGAATGTGGCTTCTAGACAATTTGAAGTTCCCTGTGTGGCTGAGTTGTATTTCCGTTGTGTAGCGGTGCTATGAAGTGGGCTCTGGGGGTGGGCAGGGATGACGCAAGTGCGCTGAGGGGAACAGGAGTCAATCTTTCCCTCTCAATGGCCCTCTCCATCTTTATGGTACTTCTTCCTCAAGAAGGGTTTATAAAGAAAACTAGCCTGTAGCGGGCTAGGCAGTCAGAATAAGGAAAAATGTCTCACATCTTTTGAGAAGGAGATTTAGAAGTTTATCTCTTGAGGAAAGAGGTTTACAGCAGGAAGACTGGCCTCGATCTGCTTCTCCGGTGTTATATACATACCATCATTATTGAATTGGCCACCACCATGTCAGATAAGTGTCTTTAGATGTTTCTCTGTCTTAAGTGCCTCCTGGAGTTAAAACCTTCTTGTTCAGTTTCGTGTTTTTAATCTCCTCGCCCAAATATAGTAAGTGCTCAGTAAAACTTCACCGAGAAGAAGAAGTTAAAGAGAATGTGGAAACACTCTTTCCAGTAAACTCCAAACAGGCGTTTGAATCAGGCCAAGCGTTATGCATGTTTCTTGATGACTTGCCCCTCTGAAGCATGTTATTTTCATTGCCAAGCATTGTTCTTAACAAAAATGGGACCTCGTCTCCTGTCAAGGAAAGACTGGAAACAACAGGATTATCTTGGAGTGACACACGTATGTAGAGAACTACATTATACAAATGGACCCTGATATACAACATGATCAGAAAATAGCTCCGCGTGTAGGAATATATGAATCACACTATGTCAGTCCTTAAATGGCGCTGCCTTGGCAGAGAAATGTCATGAAGTAAGTTGTGTAATAAGTGGAAAAAAACTGTGCACTCAAGTTTAGCCCTCTGAGTTTAGCTCTTCACAAATCTACTGAACTTCTGTTTCTCATTTACTTCAGCTTGTTTCTCTCTTCAGTTTCCATTTGAGCTACCCTTCTCCCAATATAGATCCATATGGTGCTGTCTTTAAGAAAGCCTGCATAACTCAGAGCAGCCAAGTGGCTCTCCTCCCAGATCTGTGGTCCACTTAATACCTCGTGCATACCCACCAGATGCTTAGTCTTAGCTTGAAGATGGTTGCTGAGAGGCAAATGCTTCAACTACTGCCTTATGTAACCACTGGCCATCTGTCCCGCCATTGCTCCAGCAGGCTAGAGATTCAGTTTCCAGAAATTTCACACTCACGACATGCACGCTCAATAAAGGTTTCAAAGATGTTTAGATTAGCCACATTCTGCCGAACCCTGTTTACTAAGGATGTTTTGATTTCTAGTGATCAAATCATGATAAAAAGCACAAAAAATGATGCTGCCATTCATTCATACATGCAAACAGATATATATTAGTGAGTTCTTAATATGTAAAATACACACCATGTTTATAAATATTGATAGAAAATCAGCATACATATGACTACTATTGGCTCTTGGACTTGATGAAGTTTTTGTGTAAAATTTATTTTTTTTCCACTGGATATAAGGGTTTTAACAAATTACAATTGTAGTCCCAGACCCATTTTGAAAAAAAGCCATGTGTATTATATTCGGAGGTATCATTAAAATAGAAGCAATTCTAAAAATATCTCATACTTAATTAAGTGATACATTTCTTCTAGCCAGAAGTTTGAGATGGAGAGGACACAGATTTGAAACATCTAGGATGGTGAAACCTGGTACACCTTTAAGCTTAATACCCTGTATTAAGTGTTTTCCTTATACAATATCCAAATGCAGATGACTATTGTTTGGCTTATTCTATGGATAAGAAAACTGAAGTACGTGAGTGGTAAGTCACTTCACTAGAGTCACAAATGTATCAAGGAAGCCGTAGACTCTCAATTAGAACACTGATTTTCAGCATAAATTTTAATTTTTTTCTCTTTCAGACAGCTTTATTTAGGCATAATTGATAGGAAATTGAAAATANACTCCCCACACCATCCCTCCGGATCATCCCCGCCCATCAGTCCCAAGCCTTCTGCATCGAACCTAGACTGGCAATCCGTTTCACTTATGATATCATACATGTTACAATGCCACACTCCCAAATCCTCCCACCCTCTCCTCACTTTAAAAAGCGCTTGCTGATGTCAGCCTACAGGAGCATATAACAATATAACGACTTCCTATTTCCAAGAGTTTTCTTTTGACATTCAGGAGATTCCAACAAAATATTTGCATAAGCAATTTTTTTCCTTTTCTCAGGAAAAAGTTGGGAAGAGAATAAAAAGTGAATCTTCTCTCTCCCCCAACTGAAATTAGATTTCATTTCATACTGAATCTTCCCTAAAGCAAACAATTTTAGTGTTAATTTTATGTTTATTTCTCACTATAAATATATTGTCTCTCTTGTGTTATTTATTCTTACATAGGAAAACACTGATTAGAGTAAAATAATCATTATACTTATAATCAATTTTATTTTAGAGCAGGCATCAATATATTTTAATCACTTATCAAAAATGTTTGTTTTTATAATACAAAAAGTGAAGCAAAATTATTTCAACATGAAATTTGGCATATTCTGATTTTTTCACTTTACTTCCTTTATTTCATGATTTTTATTTACTTTAAAGTATTTCATGCAGGATGGCAAACCGTGCACCTAGAGAGAGAAAGTTGATGAATTTAAATGAGGTGCACTTGATATGGTAACACCCAAATAGCCTGGAGGCCAAATACGTTTATCTGGATAATATGATAATCAATTCATAAATTATGTATACCTGAGCCCTTTTCACCTTGGGCAATTTCAAGAGGTCCAAAAAAAAAAAAAAAAATCAAACCTAGCACAAACTGAAATCAATGGTCTAAGCCATTTTAACAGCCAATTAGGACCATGGCGGAGATAGTCTAATCCATTATGCGTAGTTGACAGTTAGTGAAAAAAATGTAAAGAATTTTACCCCAGATTTATACACATATTCTTTGTCTTTCTAACTTTAACCTCTTGTTCACTTGCTGATATCTGTGTGTATTTTTTAAGCAAAAGTGGAGAGAATTAATCCCTCCACAAAGAGAGAAGTGGATATTTGGTCTCATAACTTCTATACTACAAGAACACTGCATACTCAGTTGCTTCAGTCATGTCCGACCCTTTGTGACCCCATATACTGCAGCCCATCAGGCGCCTCTGTCCATAGGATTCTCAAGGCAAGAATACTGGAGTGCGTTACCATTCCCTTCTCTAGGGGATCTTCCTGACCCAGGGATGGAACCCGGGTCTCCTGCATGGCAGGTGGATTCTTAATCATTTGAGCTACAGGCAAGTCTAAGAATATTAGACCAGGAAAAGAGAAATCAAATTTTTGAGATACACAACCAGTGAGACTTTGGTGAACTGTACCGATGAGCTGCGAGTAACACTGGTCAGACATTTTCATGATGTCTCCCTTACAGACAGTCATACGCACAAAACCAGGAACCTTGCACATGAAATATATTCTCTCATTGCAGAGGCATAAATGTATTGGGCACATCTTGTTCTGTTGCCTGTGAATATTTATGATAAAGATGACTAGATTTCCAATTAGTCATTCATGGCTATTATAAAATTGTCACTAAGAAACTTTTATTGGAAAATTACTTATTTTCTCCATTTTAAGCATGCCTCCTAAGATTCTGCAAGAAATGGAAACCACCATGGATTTATATAGAGTTATTTTATCATGAAACATGAAATGATTATAGAAATGCATGGAATTAGAGGAAGTATGGAAAGGCATGGCAATAACTCATTGACCAAATTGACAAAATTTGAAACATTAATTACTTATACTTGAGGGCCCTCTTTGAACTGTCTTATTAGGTAGCCTGTTTCATTGTTTCATAGACAAAAGTATGATGAAATTCTTTGGTCATTAACTCACTCAACACTTCAATCGTGCATTTACTATGTAATAAGTACTGAAATGGGACGTCCCTGGTGGCTCAGTGGTCAGGAATCCACCTACCAGTGTAGGAGACACAGATCGGATCCCTGGGTCAGGAAGATCTCCTTGGGAAGGAAATGGCAGTCCCCTCCAGCAAGTATTCTTGCCCGGGAAATCCCACGGACAGAGGAGCCTGGTGGGCTGCTGTCAGTCCACTGGGTCGCAAAAGAGCCCGACACGACTCAGTGACTAAACAGCAACGACAACAAAGTGCTGAAATGTATTCTCTAGCTTGGTTATTAATTTTTAGTCCCGTTCTATGAAGTATTAGAACAAAGGTAGCTCTTTATGCTTCTGCAGAGAAGCCATTAACCACTTGAAATTAGTCATCGTGCTTTTTGTCTTCAAAATTAGTCTTTTTTTTTTCCCAAGTTAACAATCTAATGCTTTCAGTTGTTTTACCATAGAAATTCTATTTTTACTCATCAGTTTCCTTTTCACATACGAAGCCTAGTATTTCAGATATGTATGCAGAGCATTCCAAAGCGAAGTCAGTGCTGCCCACAGTTCTGTATGCTCAGCTTCTTTTAACGCAGCATATGCTTTTGTTTTCGCTGGCCTCTTGGCTCTGCTGGTGATTATTGAGTCGTGGCCACGTCAGATCTGATAACCATGCACTACTGTCTGCACTCTCCACTACTTTGCATTTATTTTTTTCTTTTTGTAAACCCAAGGCATGGCTTGAGATTCACCTGATCAGATTTCATATTCTTGGTGTTCATCCAGCATTCCAGCCTTTTGAGACAACCTGAATCTCAATCTTGTCATCAACCGTTATATTGCTTATTCCTCCTGGTTTTGTATCATTTTAAATTTGGAAAGTGACACGTTTAGCCTTGCTTATGATCCACGCCCTGTCTTTTCCTTATAGCTGCAGCTAATTGATCCATGTCAGTAAGCAAAGACTATTGTCTAATTTCAAGAGCTCTCTTTCCCCAACAGGAAATATTTAAACAGTTTCAACCTCACTCTTGACAAAAGTCTTCCATGGTATCACATGAATGTAAAATGAAAATGCAGACGGAATTTTGATGTTACTATGCATATTTTAATGTTATTTAATATCTACAGCTAAATTGTAATGCATTTGAAATATTAGATTGAATAAAAGGAAACCATACAATGTTTTCATATGGGATTCTAGATACTTTATGCAAATGAAAATAATAGTTTCATTACATTTCTTGGGAAAATATTAACCTAAATATCAAATACAGCATACTTTTAAAGATAGAACTGAAAAGCAAAAAAAAAAAAAGAAAAATTTGTTTGACTCTCACAATATGTCATTTGAATTTTTCTGGGATTTAGTGAAATTATCAGATCCAATGGGGCTTCCCTGGTGGCTCAGACAGTTTAGAATCTGTCTGCAATATAGGAGAACCGAGTTCAGTCTCTGGGTCGGGAAGATCCCCTGGAGGAGGAAATGGAAACCCACTCCAGTATTCTAGCCTAGAGATTCCCATTGATAGAAGAGCCTGGCAGGCTACAGTCCATGGGGTCCCAAAGAGTTGGATACAACCGCATAGCTAACACACACCAATCCAAAAAAACTCTGATATTCAAGTGATTAATTTGCCTCAGAACAGTATGTTTGGCAAGTAGAAGTTATCTCCGGATTTGTTTGTTATGGATTTAAAATAATTTCCAAGAATATTTATGGAATTTTTTTATAAGAAAAAAGTTTGTGGCCAGCTTTAAAAGACTCAGGGGGTTCAAGAAATCCAAGTTATTTCAGATTTCAGCTTGGGAATGTTAGTTCTTGTTTTTCAGGATGGAGAGAAGCCAGGCTTCTTTCCTGTAATGAGGAGGGAGATTTTATAATAGCAATAGCATCTCTGGCTTCCTTCTGCTGCTCCTCGTTTTGCTTCTCATCTTGGGAGAGACGTGACATAAATATCTCATTGATGACTTAGAGGCAAAGCTTGCCTCTCTGGTTGAGCGGCTCCTGTCTTCATTGCTTTGGTCTGGTCATTCATTCAGAGGGCACACATTCGCTGCTTTTCTACCATGTCAGATCGGAGGAGAAGACCCAGTGTTTGAGTGAGTATTAGAAAATTCACCTTCTCCAGTACAGATGTTTTCAGGTAACAAGGGGAATATTTAATCTCCATCCGTCTAACTTCCGGTATTATCTCTAATTGAGAAACAAGGTTGTCATGTATTTATCCCCTCAAGCCCCTCAACCTACCACATTTTACTGACTTTTTTTCTTTTTGGTTTTATTAATTTTTTAATCTATGTCCATATTTATTGAAGTGCAGTGATGCACAATATTTTGTGTTACAGGTGCTCACTGTAATGATTCGCAGTATTTAAAGGTTATGTACTCCATTTATAGTTATTGTAAGATGCTATCTCTCTCATGCTACACAATATATCCTCATAGATTACTTTATACCTGATAGTTTACACCTCTTTGTCCCCTAGCCCCATCTAGCCCCTCCATCTTCCCTCTCCCTGAAAAAGAAAGCAAATAACTCAAGGTAGGTATATATGATGGAGAAGGCAGTGGCACCCCACTCCAGTACTCTCACCTGGGAAATCCCATGAACGGAGGAACCTGGTGGGCTGCAGTCCATGGGGTCGCCAAGAGTTGGACACGACTGAGTGACTTCACTTTCACTTTTCACTTTCATGCATTGGAGAAGGAAGTGGCAACCCACTCCAGTGTTCTTGCCTGGAGAATCCCAGGGATGGGGGAGCCTGAAGGGCTGGCGTCTATGGGGTTGCACAGAGTCGGACACGACTGAAGCGACTTAGCAGCAGCAAAAGCAGGTATATATGATTATAAAAGAAGTACACATTTAGAAAAAAGGATTAATTCTATTAAGTATGAATTTTAAGTATTCTCACCACCCATTGTGAACTCACTAACGCAACTTTGTGGAGGATGGGGAGAGGCAGGGGCCAGACATTGGATGCAAATGATATATTTGGCTTTATTTTGAAATGGTCAGACATTGTATTCACGAAATTATTTTTTATAAGTTTCTCTTATTTTAAGTTTGAACTCACAAATGACAGATCCCTAGAACTGAGAACTATGGCTGAAAGTAAGCTTAAATCAGTAACTTGTACACAGATAAACATCTAACAAAGTTGTACATGCAAAAATTCCTTCATTTTGATAGACTAAAGCATCACGGTAATTTTATTGATCTTAATATTAGATTATTTTATCTAATACATATTCACACTGTTGTATTGTGATAAACACAGTTTCGTGTACAGGTTGTATAACACAATATTGTGTACAGGTTGTTTAACATGTGTGGCGAGGGTATTGCAAACTCTGAAGACTGGAGAACCTATATAAATAAAGACATAAATCACTCTAAAAGCTAAAGATAGAAATTGTAGGCATTCCTGTCATAGCCCTTTCTAATACTTAACAAGTAAATAGTAGTAATTTTTGTAGTCTTAAATGTAGGAAATTCCATATATATTTATTTGACCATGTCTTTTTTCCAGGGTCCTTGAATAAAATAGAATTAATCATAGGAAGCCAGTGGAATTTATCATTTCAATGTTTTCCCTATTCTATAATTTTTAGCACATGATTCTATGAAATATTAGAGTATTCTTGATATTTAATATTTTCAGTTTTGGGAGAGGTTAGTAGGAATTATTATATCAGATGCTTAGGGAACATTTACGTAACCTGGCAGAGACTATCTTTGTCTTCATTTTATAACAGTGAAAATGTTTCTAACTTTCATATATCAGTTTTTGTCATCAAAACTTCTTTTATAAATCCAAAATCAAGTTATAATGCATGCCCTGGGGGAACCATATTTGCTAAAGAACCTTGAAGAATAGTGACACTTATTACCCCAACTTTTAAAAAGATGACTATCAAATCATTAAAATACATTACAATCTAGTGTCTATAACTTAAAAATAAAATCTTTAGCCTATTTATTAAGCTTGTTTTAAGTTTTCTTTTTGTTTTGGCTTTATTTTTTAAAGACCTAATTTAAGTTAGGTTTCTCAAATACCTAATTTGTGTTTTTCACAACATAAGGTTGACGTGTAGAAGTGAATTTTGAGCTGTTAAGTGGGATCTACATCATCAAACAACTCCCTAAGCAAAATGCATGTATACAAGTGGATGGAAGAATAAATAACTCCAGCATCTTTTATAAAAATAATATTGAATACAATTCAAAACTTTAAGGTAGATTTTTTTTTCACTAAAGAAAAATAAATTAAAAATTTATTTCTAGGAGCTATAATCTGCAAATTTTCCAGCAAAATATACCTTTCAATGAAAATGTTTTAAGTTGAACAGCTTTTATTAGAAAAATAGTGAGAAGGATAATTTAATTTAGCCTCTTAATGACTCATTTCTTTGAATCAGTTATTGTCCCTTTCATTTTCAGGTAACATAAATTGTTTAGCTAAATTTGCAATTCAACAAAAGAGAAACATTGATTTTATACAAAACTATAAACAGAAAAGACAATCATTTTTTTTGTTTCTTACTTCCACACTGGGATGCAATTTTCAAGCAGGTAAGGAAGGTGGAAAGTAAATTGGAATTTGTATCTGGGGGTCATAAATGTAATAACTCAAAAGTGCCTTCCACAAAGATGTCAACCCACTTGAAAGTCACCAGAACGTCTAGCATTCAGATGATTTCTGGCGAGTGTATACAAATTCCGCTTGTATCTTTTTTGCTGCAGTGGAATGTCACATCTATAGCACGGCTGGTTAGAAGGATAGCCTGACACCCACACAGTGTACCTGGAGAGGGCTGAGAAAGGACACCCACCTCCTTTCTGTGTGGTCAGCTGGAACCCTCCAGCCATTAAGCCTCTGCTAACACTAGGGAGCACACTTTCCCCAGGAATTACCCTGGGAAGTGAGACGAGAGGCTTCTCATCTGCAGATCAGCGTCGGGCAGGATGCCAGCCCGTGCCCCGCTGCATAGAATGACAAGGCACACAGCTATGACAGTACTCGTGGTAAACAATGACAGCTCTGTCAGGAATCCGAGAGGCTTTCCGTTCTTCTGCATGTGCCGCAAAAGAAGCAGAGTTATTTTATTTGTGGCATATAAAAATGACGGCTTGAACTCTTCACCCTTTTCTTCCTTTAAACAAATCAAAATTAGAGGAGTGTTAGCAGCTTTATGATGGTGGGAATGCAAAGTGGGAGGCTGTAGAGATTGGAGAATTAGAAAAAAAAATTCTTCAGTACAAATATGAACACAGATAGGTTAATTTTTTTAATCAAAATGACCTCAGACATGAAATGACCTTAGACTTGCAATGATCGTATAATAAAGCTCTTCCTCACTCTGCATGCATGCGTGTTAAGTCACTTCGGTTGTGCCTGATTCTCTTTGAGACTGGAGCTCGCCAGGCTCCTCTCTCTTTGGAATTCTCTAGGCTAAGAGTCGGACCCGACTAGTGACTTCACTTTCACTTTTCACTTTCCTGCATTGGAGAAGGAAATGGCAACCCACTCCAGTGTTCTTGCCTGGAGAATCTTGGGGACAGGGGAGCCTGGTGGGCTGCCATCTATGGGATCGCACGGAGTCAGACATGACTGAAACAACTTAGCAGCAGCAGCAGCAGCAGCAGCAGGAGGTAAGAATACCAGAGTGAGTTGCTGTGCCCTCCTCTAGGGTATCTTCCCAACCCATGGATCGAACCTGGGTCTCCTAGGTCTCCTTCATTGCAGGTGGGTTCTTTACAACTAGCACCATCTGGGAAACTCTTCTCAGTCTACAGGGCATGTGAATGTCATCGAGAGAGTGTATAGAACTAACAAAAACATCAGATAATGTTTAGGGGGTACATCTTCTGTAAAGTTAGATGATGCTTATTGTGACCAGGGTTCCATCAAGGGGAGGAGAGAACGATGTTGGGTCACCCACAATGTTATGTACGTCATGTTTTCGTCTGAGTTTACTCGCACGTTTATTACATATCCAAGGTATGTAATGTTGCCTACACAGTGAAAACAGTAAGGAGATCTACACTAGGGGACAGTTTGATGGTAAAGGGGATGTAGAGTGCAGAAGACCAGCCTCAGGAAGTAGAAAGGCAGAGGTGAGACTGTCTAATGGACTGGTCAGGATGGTCCAAGCTATGCTGCGGTATTAATTTAATCAATAAAACACAGAAGTATAACATAATTATTCCTGGTTCATGCAAACTCTGGAGGAAGTTGGGTGTGACTCCCTAGGGTAGCTCTCTTCTAAACTTTTTATTTTGTATTGCATGGGAAACAGACGGGGAAACAGTGGAGACAGTGTCAGACTTTATTTATCTGGGCTCCAAAATCACTGCAGATGGTGACTGCAGCCATGAAATTAAANTGTCCAACTCTTGTGACCCGATGGACTGTGGCCTGTCAAGCTCCTCTGTCCATGGGATTTCCCAGGCAGGAATACTGGAGTGGGTGGCCATTTCTTTCTTCAGGAGATCTTCCTGACTCGGGGATCAAACCCATGTCTCTTGCATTGCAGGCACATTCTTCACCAAATGAGCTAGATAGCTGTATATAATTGGTGTGCTAGTTTCCGACGAACAGTGAAGGGACTCAGCTGTACATGTTCATGTATCCATTCTCCCCCTATCCTCCGCCATCCAGGTTGCCAGGACACTGAGCAGTGCTTCCTGTGCTCTGCAGTCGACCCTGTGGGTCATCCACTTTAAATACATGGTGCACGTGTCCATCTCAAACTCTCTCACTATCCCTTTCCTCATCTCCCCCTTCAAGCCCAGTTTCTCACCCACTGGCTAGAATTACAACACAGAACTGCACAGCGACACAGCTAACTATACAGGCAGCTGGGAAAAATAAAGGCCAGGAGACTTCCGTGGGCAACTGTGGCCACGTTAGCATTTGAGAGACAGACATAATAGAAGGAGGGAGTAGCACTAGACATGAGAAAAAGTGCAATATGATATCAGTGCTATTTGATTGAAAAACCAATGTTTTACAGAGAATTCTTGCTCAGAATTATTTAGATGTCAAGCTCTTGCTGGCCTCGAAGATGAGTCACTTGCTCCCTCTGGACAGTAGATGACTCTTCTGTAACATTCAACGGTAAAATTCTATAATTCCAAGTCATTTATGGCGTGAGAGTGAGATCAAATACTGTAATGTCCTTAATAGGCATTCAGTATTCAAAGAACTGTTTACCTCTACAGTTAATTTGGAACTATTTGAGCTCTGCAGAGAATAGAAATTGGAGTTCAAAATTAATTTTGGAAAAATGTAAGGATCCTGCCGGCTTTTTCGTTTCTTTTTACTAACTGTGTAGGAATGCCAGTGGAGGCATTTCCATTGCCTTACATACAACTGTATTGCCACTCAGGTCATCTTGCTATGTCTGCCAACTCTACAGGTGGTAGTGGAGCTTAATAAGGAGCTGGACTCTGTGGTGCTCCAGGGCCCAAAAGCCTTTCTGTGTCCCGCATTTCTTCATTACAGGAAACAGGCTTCATTCAGCCTCCATGACCTTCCCTGAGTTCCAATGGGCAGGTTCAGTTCAGTTCAGTCGCTCACTCATGTCTGACTCTTTCCAACCCCATGGACTGCAGCACCTAGGCTTCCCTGTCCATCACCAACTCCTGGAGCTTACTCAAACTCACGTCTATCGAGTGGGTGATGCCATCCAACCATCTCACCCTCCGTCCTCTCCTTCTCCTCCCGCCTTCAATCTTTCCCAGCATCAGGGTCTTTTCCAATGAGTCAGTTCTTTGCATCAAGTGGCCAAAGTACTGGAGTTTCAGCTTCAGCATCAGTCCTTCCAATGAATATTCAGGACTGATCTCCTTTAGGATGGGAAGTTTCAAGCAGTTGCTAATTAGGCAGGGGAAGGGATGCAAAGAGGATGGAGGAGCAGTCCAGAAAAGATAGTACAGCCTTGGGCCAGGGTCCTGTTCCCCCTCAAGGGATACACAAAACAGTATCTTTGAACTTCTTGAAGATAGGAAACCCTCACTAGGTGGGAAAAATCAATGACATGTAGCCCACAAGCACGAGACCCCAGACCATTTGGACCTGAAGGCTGTTGATGCTAACTCCCACTTACCTCTCCACCAGCCCATCAGAAGAATGTCCACCAGCTGATCCCACCCTCATTCAACCATTACTATAAAACTCCTCCAGGTCAGGGCACAAGATATTGAGGGCATTAGCCCACAGTGTACCGCTTTGCCTGGCAAAGCAATAAACTATTCTTTTTCTACTTCACTCAAAACTCTGTCTCTGAGATTTAATTCTGTATTGCTGTGCAGAGGCCAGATTTGGCGTCAAGTTTTCTTTCCTTTTTTTTTTTTCTTCTTTCAAAATTACTTATAACTTATTTTCTGAAGAAATGGCCGTAAAATAGGCAAAGCAAGAGTGTCCCTGGGAGTAAAGCATACGGAGAAATGCATACTTCAGCATTTATTTTTTTATGACCTAGTTAACCTCATTGATTTTATATAGCTGACAGAATTTAACCTCTTTTGTTGCTGATACAAATTGAAATTTATTCTGTAAGTTACATGATTGATCACTTGAAAACAGACAGCGAGAAAAAGCAAGATATGATCTGATACCTGTGTGTATGATGGTTATATTAAATCTTGCACATATCTAAAAAGAGTTCAAATAATCCCACTCTTGTAAAAACATGGACTGAATAAAACCGGGTTACTAAAATTATTCCCTGGAAGAGAAAGATATTTCTATCAGGAAAAAAAAAATGTTTAATGTCCTATGTGGGATGAGATTTGTGTCAGGAGAGAAAACCATTTAATCAGTTGGAGGACTAAAAAGTTCATTTCAAGTGACTCAACATGGAAAGTTCTTATTTTCTTATTGAAAGTGAAAGTGAAGTTGCTCAGTCATGTCCAACTCTTTGCGACCCCATGGACTGTACTTGCCAGGCTCCTCCATCCATGGGATTTTCCATGCAAGAGTTTCCTGGAGTGGGTTGCGATTTCCTACTCCAGGGGATCTTCCCGACCCAGGGATCGAACCCAGGTCCCCTGCATTGCAGGCAGACTCTCTACCTTCTGAGCCACAAAGGGGCTTCTATTTTCTTCTTGGGAAGCCATCAAAAGTAGTAGACTTGTGAGTCTATGGGTGAATAATATCCACTTCAAAAGTTAAGATATGAGTCTAGAGTCAGTCATGTTGAAGGATATTTTGTTTCTGTGTTTTTAAAATCAGATTTCAAAGCTGTAAAGAAAATGAGTAGCAAAACAGGATTCATATAGTTTTGATTTATAGAAGAATTATTGGCCTCCACTGACTATGTGATCAGAATTTGGTTTATAGAAAGATTCTTTGTGATAATGGGTTTAAGGTGAAGTGAAGTGAAGTCGCTCAGTCGTATCCGACTCTTTGCGACCCCATGGACTGTAGCCTATCAGGCTCCTCCGTCCATGGCATTATCCAGGCAAGAGTGCTGGAGTGGATTGCCATTTCCTTCTCCAGGGGATCTTCCCGACCTAGGAATCGAACCCGGGTCTCCCGCATTGCAGGCAGACGCTTTACCGTCTGAGCCACCAGGGGTTTAAGGTAGAATAAGAAAATTATGTACCTTAAGTTCAGTTCTAGATAAATGAAATACATTGGTCATTGCTATTATCATCCTCTTTCATGCAACTGAGTATCAGAACTTCTTATTTCAGTTTTTGAATGCCATTTGAAGGACTATGGAAACAGATATGAGCATTTTGAAGATTTTTTAAAAATTTCATGGCAAAAGCAGAAGTGGAAATAATCCATATAGGAAAATAATCATGCACGTATTGGTTATCTTTTTGCTTGCTAGTATTTTGTTACTTCAGGAATAATTGATATTAGTAGAAAACGTGGCCTTAACTAGTTCTTATGAGCTTGTACAAACTTTTTGCTTTTGCATACACAAAAGTTTTCAACAAAATGTGAATAATATTAAAATATGTTGGAATGATTTTTTTTCCCCTACTTTTGACCTTGCTTAGTTCCCTGGCCAGGGATTGAACCTGGACTCTGGCAGAGAAAGCTCTGAGTCCTCACCACAGGACTGCCAGGGAATTCCATATGTTTGAGTGATTCTTGATTCCTAATTGGATTTTTAGTAAATGGTAGAACTATTCTTCGTGTGTCTTTGCAAATAACTACTTTCAACTCAATTCAGTTTATTCTTTTTTATTATTACTTGAGACATTTGTATAGGCATTCCTTTCCTGAATTCTTTCCCAAAGACAATATAATATCGAGGTCTATTTCTTGCATTGTATACTCTGTACTGCAGTAATTACAAGTTAAGGAATAGCAAACATCCAATGAACTCCTCTGTGCCAATGTTTGAATCCCATAATCATATCAATATGGTTCTAATAGCTTGTGGAGACATTTGCACCTCCTCTTCTGTTTTTACAAGTCTTAACTCAAACAGTAATCTTAGGTTAAAGTCTATCTCCATCATCTAATGGATGAGAAAATATAGGAATGGATTTTATGGCAGATTAGCTTCTTAACTGTCTCAGGAGAGAATCTCACTGGATGACACTACACAGCATTTTAGCAGCTGAGTTATAAGTATGTCAGGTGGGTGGTTGTGTTCCTAAAGGAGGAAAAATGGCTGGAGGGATAAGCGCTTATCTAAATTTTGGCCCCCTTTCCACTTACTTTTGAGTTCCTCAAGACCCCTTTCCTAACAAGTGCAGGGCAGTCATTGTTATTCATAGGCAGGTCACTAATATTTAAGTAGATGATTTTGTCCTGATACTTTATTTTGGTTATGTTACTATCATCCATAAGGTAATCTTTGTGTTTACTTGAACTATGCGGACATTTTTTCATGCAAATTCAGCGTTTGTTTCTAGGATTGTTTCCTGCATTGCATAGCAGCCTCTAAGATTCACTGGTGCAATTTTAGTAAGTGCTGTCTTTTGTGCTTTCGTAGAAAAACGGGCCTTACATCACTGAGGGAAAATGATAAACTTTGTGTAGGAGGCTTTTACAATAAAGTGAAATAACCATTAGACTCAAGATGAGGCTGGGATGAGTAGACGATCTTCCTAGGTTTGGTTAGTGATAATCGTTTATGTTATTTGCTCATTCGTGTCCAACTCTTTGTGACCCCATGGACTGTAATTCTCCAGGCTCCTTTGTCCATGAGATTTTCCAGGCAAGAATACTGGAGTAGGTAGCCGTCCCCTTTTCCAGAGGATCTTCCTAACCCAGGGATTAAACACAAGCATATTAATATGTTCCATATGAAGGAGATGTAAGAGACCTGGGTTTGATCCCTGGGTTGGGAAGATCCCCTGGGGAAGGGCATGGCAACTCACTCCAGTAACTTTGCTTGGAGAATCCCATGGACAGAGGAGCCTGGTCAGTCACCTTTCATGGGGTCACAGAGAGTCGGACATGACTGAAGCAGCTGAGCTGAAGAAGAAGGGCCAATACGCAAACTGAGTTTCTGCCTCTTCAAAGATTGAAGGTGGTGTCTTGGGATAACAGTGAAATTTAGTTTATGTTCCAAATGTCAATTCATCTGCTTTGACCCGTTAAACTTTTGACCACATACAAAGAAGAACTTTCTCCTTTTTATGATTATGTCTTAAACTTGAGATATTTCATGTGCTTGACTCATAAACTACAGATTAATAACAAAGGGGAGAGAAAAGAGAAATTGAGACCTTCCTTTCTCTCTCTTATCCTTGTGATCTTTTAAGTATTATAAGCTTACAGAAAAAGTCCTTTGTTTAAAATCTTTAACTTGAACTTATACAAATCATAACGTAGCCAAGGTCAAAAATTTAATCACGCAAATCTGATATACAAAGTCAATTTATTTATTTTGCTTATTTTCTAGAAGTCATTTAATCTTCCTTATAAGTCCCCAGTCTACTTAATAGAAAATAAATTTAGATGTATTCCTTAATTTTATCTTGATTTTGTCTACTTTCAAAAGTTTCCTTCAGTGAAATTCCAGTTCATTCTGAGTCCAACTAAATTTTTATATTTTCTCATAATCAAGCAGAAGTAGGGACAATCTGGTCATCCTTCCTGGTAACAAGGTAAGAGTACAGGAGCCTACCAGGCCCCTCCGTCCGTGGGATTCTCCAGGCTAGAGTACTGGAGTGGGGTGCCACAGCCTTGTCCATAGGTGGGCCTAGTACTGTCTTCTTGGCTGGTCTTTGCTGCTAGATGTTGGCTTGAGAGGTCTCTGTACTGGCACCAGCTGAGATGCAGGCATTTGTTCATCTTTTGAGATGAGATGAAAACCTCTGCTGCTGACGGCAGAGCACGTGCACTCCTACCCCAGGCCTCCGTCAGCTGAGTGAGGTTTCCATCAGTCTCATGTGTCCCTAAGAGGGCACGCAATAGCTTCTTGGTATCCTGAATGCCAAGTGGCAGTATGATCTCATCACCTATCTAGCAAATTCTCCCCTTTGCTATGTAAGTTACATCATGTTAGACATTGTTCCATATGGGACTTCAGCTGGAGACTTCGTTTTCAAAAACAGGAAAAGCTTTCTTGGCTATTGCATGTTTATTTATTTCTATTTCTCTCTATTCTCCAACTCCCCCACTGGGATTTCAAATTGGACCACACAGCCCCAGGAGGGCAGAATTATTTTTCCTTCTTATCTGAACATAATTTCCTTACTGGGATACATTAATAATGCCTTGAGTCATCAAAACATCCAAACTGGATTAATTATAGAAGGAAGATCTTTGATAGCCCATGAAAGAAGATCTGTGAGTGAAGTCCAACTTGGATCCACAGATTACCATGAACTAAAAGATGTATCTTTTAAATTCTCCCACCATTAGCTATTTTATAGAAACTGAAGGCAATGTTATGATTCTTTATCATTAGAAGACTGGATTTAGATCTGATTAATTCAAGTCATGTAAAAAAATCACTTCAATGTTAGGAAATTATTATTTTTGCATGTCAAAAGCAGTGAAATATTGTCAATGTATCTCCAATTAATTTGGGAAATCTTTCAAATGCACACATAAGCCCCATTGCCACACCCCACACACATAAGCCCTCTGTTAGTCTGGTCTTAACTACATAAAAAGGTTGANGTGCTGGAGTGGATTGCCATTTCCTTCTCCAGGGGATCTTCCCGACCTAGGAATCGAACCCGGGTCTCCCGCATTGCAGGCAGACGCTTTACCGTCTGAGCCACCAGGGGTTTAAGGTAGAATAAGAAAATTATGTACCTTAAGTTCAGTTCTAGATAAATGAAATACATTGGTCATTGCTATTATCATCCTCTTTCATGCAACTGAGTATCAGAACTTCTTATTTCAGTTTTTGAATGCCATTTGAAGGACTATGGAAACAGATATGAGCATTTTGAAGATTTTTTAAAAATTTCATGGCAAAAGCAGAAGTGGAAATAATCCATATAGGAAAATAATCATGCACGTATTGGTTATCTTTTTGCTTGCTAGTATTTTGTTACTTCAGGAATAATTGATATTAGTAGAAAACGTGGCCTTAACTAGTTCTTATGAGCTTGTACAAACTTTTTGCTTTTGCATACACAAAAGTTTTCAACAAAATGTGAATAATATTAAAATATGTTGGAATGATTTTTTTTCCCCTACTTTTGACCTTGCTTAGTTCCCTGGCCAGGGATTGAACCTGGACTCTGGCAGAGAAAGCTCTGAGTCCTCACCACAGGACTGCCAGGGAATTCCATATGTTTGAGTGATTCTTGATTCCTAATTGGATTTTTAGTAAATGGTAGAACTATTCTTCGTGTGTCTTTGCAAATAACTACTTTCAACTCAATTCAGTTTATTCTTTTTTATTATTACTTGAGACATTTGTATAGGCATTCCCTTCCTGAATTCTTTCCCAAAGACAATATAATATCGAGGTCTATTTCTTGCATTGTATACTCTGTACTGCAGTAATTACAAGTTAAGGAATAGCAAACATCCAATGAACTCCTCTGTGCCAATGTTTGAATCCCATAATCATATCAATATGGTTCTAATAGCTTGTGGAGACATTTGCACCTCCCCTTCTGTTTTTACAAGTCTTAACTCAAACAGTAATCTTAGGTTAAAGTCTATCTCCATCATCTAATGGATGAGAAAATATAGGAATGGATTTTATGGCAGATTAGCTTCTTAACTGTCTCAGGAGAGAATCTCACTGGATGACACTACACAGCATTTTAGCAGCTGAGTTATAAGTATGTCAGGTGGGTGGTTGTGTTCCTAAAGGAGGAAAAATGGCTGGAGGGATAAGCGCTTATCTAAATTTTGGCCCCCTTTCCACTTACTTTTGAGTTCCTCAAGACCCCTTTCCTAACAAGTGCAGGGCAGTCATTGTTATTCATAGGCAGGTCACTAATATTTAAGTAGATGATTTTGTCCTGATACTTTATTTTGGTTATGTTACTATCATCCATAAGGTAATCTTTGTGTTTACTTGAACTATGCGGACATTTTTTCATGCAAATTCAGCGTTTGTTTCTAGGATTGTTTCCTGCATTGCATAGCAGCCTCTAAGATTCACTGGTGCAATTTTAGTAAGTGCTGTCTTTTGTGCTTTCGTAGAAAAACGGGCCTTACATCACTGAGGGAAAATGATAAACTTTGTGTAGGAGGCTTTTACAATAAAGTGAAATAACCATTAGACTCAAGATGAGGCTGGGATGAGTAGACGATCTTCCTAGGTTTGGTTAGTGATAATCGTTTATGTTATTTGCTCATTCGTGTCCAACTCTTTGTGACCCCATGGACTGTAATTCTCCAGGCTCCTTTGTCCATGAGATTTTCCAGGCAAGAATACTGGAGTAGGTAGCCGTCCCCTTTTCCAGAGGATCTTCCTAACCCAGGGATTAAACACAAGCATATTAATATGTTCCATATGAAGGAGATGTAAGAGACCTGGGTTTGATCCCTGGGTTGGGAAGATCCCCTGGGGAAGGGCATGGCAACTCACTCCAGTAACTTTGCTTGGAGAATCCCATGGACAGAGGAGCCTGGTCAGTCACCTTTCATGGGGTCACAGAGAGTCGGACATGACTGAAGCAGCTGAGCTGAAGAAGAAGGGCCAATACGCAAACTGAGTTTCTGCCTCTTCAAAGATTGAAGGTGGTGTCTTGGGATAACAGTGAAATTTAGTTTATGTTCCAAATGTCAATTCATCTGCTTTGACCCGTTAAACTTTTGACCACATACAAAGAAGAACTTTCTCCTTTTTATGATTATGTCTTAAACTTGAGATATTTCATGTGCTTGACTCATAAACTACAGATTAATAACAAAGGGGAGAGAAAAGAGAAATTGAGACCTTCCTTTCTCTCTCTTATCCTTGTGATCTTTTAAGTATTATAAGCTTACAGAAAAAGTCCTTTGTTTAAAATCTTTAACTTGAACTTATACAAATCATAACGTAGCCAAGGTCAAAAATTTAATCACGCAAATCTGATATACAAAGTCAATTTATTTATTTTGCTTATTTTCTAGAAGTCATTTAATCTTCCTTATAAGTCCCCAGCCTACTTAATAGAAAATAAATTTAGATGTATTCCTTAATTTTATCTTGATTTTGTCTACTTTCAAAAGTTTCCTTCAGTGAAATTCCAGTTCATTCTGAGTCCAACTAAATTTTTATATTTTCTCATAATCAAGCAGAAGTAGGGACAATCTGGTCATCCTTCCTGGTAACAAGGTAAGAGTACAGGAGCCTACCAGGCCCCTCCGTCCGTGGGATTCTCCAGGCTAGAGTACTGGAGTGGGGTGCCACAGCCTTGTCCATAGGTGGGCCTAGTACTGTCTTCTTGGCTGGTCTTTGCTGCTAGATGTTGGCTTGAGAGGTCTCTGTACTGGCACCAGCTGAGATGCAGGCATTTGTTCATCTTTTGAGATGAGATGAAAACCTCTGCTGCTGATGGCAGAGCACGTGCACTCCTACCCCAGGCCTCCGTCAGCTGAGTGACGTTTCCATCAGTCTCATGTGTCCCTAAGAGGGCACGCAATAGCTTCTTGGTATCCTGAATGCCAAGTGGCAGTATGATCTCATCACCTATCTAGCAAATTCTCCCCTTTGCTATGTAAGTTACATCATGTTAGACATTGTTCCATATGGGACTTCAGCTGGAGACTTGGTTTTCAAAAACAGGAAAAGCTTTCTTGGCTATTGCATGTTTATTTATTTCTATTTCTCTCTATTCTCCAACTCCCCCACTGGGATTTCAAATTGGACCACACAGCCCCAGGAGGGCAGAATTATTTTTCCTTCTTATCTGAACATAATTTCCTTACTGGGATACATTAATAATGCCTTGAGTCATCAAAACATCCAAACTGGATTAATTATAGAAGGAAGATCTTTGATAGCCCATGAAAGAAGATCTGTGAGTGAAGTCCAACTTGGATCCACAGATTACCATGAACTAAAAGATGTATCTTTTAAATTCTCCCGCTATTAGCTATTTTATAGAAACTGAAGGCAATGTTATGATTCTTTATCATTAGAAGACTGGATTTAGATCTGATTAATTCAAGTCATGTAAAAAAATCACTTCAATGTTAGGAAATTATTATTTTTGCATGTCAAAAGCAGTGAAATATTGTCAATGTATCTCCAATTAATTTGGGAAATCTTTCAAATGCACACATAAGCCCCATTGCCACACCCCACACACATAAGCCCTCTGTTAGTCTGGTCTTAACTACATAAAAAGGTTGATTTACTACTACATTTTAATTTATGAACTTTCGACTTGATAAATGAGAAATTATCTACTTAAAAAATTATATTGTCCAGGGTCTATTCTCCTTTGTAACTGAAGCAATTGAAGCACATACACGTACTATACATATATATGTGTATATATATACACATATATATATATATATACACACACTACCAGAGAAAGCAATGGCACCCACTCCAGCACTCTTGCCTGGAGAATCCCATGGACGGAGGAGCCTGGTGGGCTGCAGTCCATGGGCTCGCTACGAGTCAGACACGAATGAGCAACTTCACTTTCACGTTTCACTTTCATGCACTGGAGAAGGAAATGGCAACCCACTCCAGTGTTCTTGCCTGGAGATCCCAGGGATGGCGGAGCCTGGTGGGCTGCCGTCTATAGGGTCGCACAGAGTCGGACACGAATGAAGCGACTTAGCAGCAGCAGCATACACACTATATCAATATAGATCTGTATCCTTGTATTTATGTCATTCTATGTTAATTATGTTCACCACATTTCTAAGCAGTATGTTATGATTATATCTGATTTCTTGCACATTTTGTTTGTCCGAGAGGGTCTATTTACCATTTGTTTTTCTCTTTCATTTTTCACTTCTGTACCTTTTTATAAATCAGGAATTTATAAAAAGTGACAGGAATTGTCCAGTCACCAGGAATTTCTTGTTTATCTAAGACTTATTTTTCCCTATTTCAGACATTCCTTAAAGGTATGACTACCTGTGTTTACCTGTCGATATTACTAACTGGAAAAAATGCACAGTCTAAAAGTTGAGGGTTCTGTTTTATTTGGTGGACTTTCTGAGGACTTGAAACCTGGGAGACAGGATGCTTACGTTGCTCTGAAGGATCTCTCTGAAGAGGTAAGGGAGGAGCCAGGATATATGGGAGTTCTGTAACAAAAAACAAGCCATGGTCAGAACATCAGAAGATTACAGTTAATTAAGAACCAGACGTCTCAATGTAGAGTAGTTAACATTTTTCTACTTAGGGAAAGCTACAAAAGTCTGGGCTTGCTGATACCATTCCTTTGAAACGCCTCTCAGCTGTCCTGGCCAATATCCAGAGCTTTCTCATCCCGAGTCCCAAAGGGGCACCATCCTAGGGGCTGTTGCAGTGACTGAGGACTTGATGACTGGTACCTTGCTTCCATCCTGAACAGCCTCAGGGCTCACCTTTGGGGGATCTGTAGTGACTGACGGCAGAGACACCCTGTGTTTACTGATATGGCAGGTGGCATTCTTAACGGACGATATTTTTAAACGCAGCCNCCCAAAGGGGCACCATCCTGGGGGCTGTTGCAGTGACTGAGGACTTGATGACTGGTACCTTGCTTCCATCCTGAACAGCCTCAGGGCTCACCTTTGGGGGATCTGTAGTGACTGACGGCAGAGACACCCTGTGTTTACTGATATGGCAGGTGGCATTCTTAACGGACGATATTTTTAAACGCAGCCGTAAAATATTGTAACCAGCAACTCAGTGAAGGTGAACAAGGTCCATCATTGAAGAGAACCAGGCACTCTGTTAATGATCACTCCTGTGAATAGGAAAGCTTTGTTGTGGGCTGTTCAACTAGGTACTGTAATTGCCTTGTGACATTTTCTTTCACTTCTTTGGAAAGCAAACCTTTCTTTTGTTCCTCGGGAGGCATGATCACCTAGGTATATTACTTTTGCTTAGTAAGATGTGATCTAGTTTGAGATGCTAAATGTTCTTCACACCACCCTTCTTCTGCATCTTGCATATGAAGCCACAGCTGACTGAGGTTCTGGCACCTTGCTGAGAGATTTGGATCGTATTAAGATTAGCTTGGGCTTCACAGGTGGTGCTAGTGGTAAAGGATCCACCTGCCAGTACAGGAGATAGAAAAGATGTGGGTTCGATTCCAGGGCTGGGAAGATTCCCTGAAGAAGGACATGGCAACCTAGTCCAGTATTCTTGCCTGGAGAATCCCATGGACAGAGGAGCTTCATGGGCTACAGTCCACAGGGTTGCAGAGTTGGATATGACAGAAACGACTTAGCACACACACACATGGGCCTCATTAATCGATGAGCCTTTCCTTCTTACTAAAATTTTGAACATTTCTTTTCTACTAAAATCTGCTCTTTTCTTTTGCTGATATGAGATTATATAATTTTTATTTTATTTTTAAAATTTAACTCGGTTTCAGGAGGGAAAATTATAAATATCTGTGATAAATTTGCCATATGTCTCCTAGGAAGATTTTTAAAATTTTGACTTGAGTACCATCATCTCCCTGAAGAATTGTTGTAGGAAATTAGATTCTGGGTGAAAATATTCAAAGAAGAGAGTTACTTGGAAAAAGAAAAACTCTATGTTTGTCACCAAGGTAAACAACACTTTCTATGAAGTTAAACTCTGGCCATTGAACAAACAAAGAATAACAATTTTTCAGAGATGGTATTTGTAGACAACGATTCCAGGGAGCCAAAAATGTAAATATTTTATTCTACTCTGTTTTCTTTATTTTTATTTATTCATGTTTCTCCTTTTTTCCCTATTTTTTCTCTATTATATTTCCCCCAGAAGATCTGGCGCCTCACCACCTGTACTCATTTTGTCCTTCATCTTAATTCACCTTCCAGAGGGTCAGAGCACAAGCTGCTACTCTTGCTGAGATTCAGTGAAAATAGCAGTGTTGTTGGGCTCCTCCAACTGGGCATTCCATAACTCTGCCTTGTGTTCACTGGGCTAAAAACAAAATCTGCCTAAAATATCGTCATGACACGTATTTATAACACCTAAAAAATGCACATACTTTAAAAATAAATATACGCCAATTATTTGACTTTTTATGGGCATGAGAATTTCTAAAGATTAGAGCACAGTCTACCTAAAGGAAATGCACACATGCATGGTCTTTGAAGGGCTTCCCTGGTGGCTCAGCTGGTAGAGAATCCACCTGCAATGCAGGAGACCCAGGTTCAATTCTTGGGGTGGGCAGATCCGCTGGAGAAGGGACAAGCTACCCGCTCCAGTATTCATGGGCTTCCCTGGTGGCTCAGATGGTAAAGAGTCCACCTGCAATGTGGGAGACCTGGGTTCGATCCTTGGGTTGGGAAGATCCCCTGGAGGAGGATATGGCAACCCACTCCTGTTTTCTTGCCTGGAGAATCCCTAGGGACAGAGGAGTCTGGTGGGCTCCAGTCCGTGGGGTTATAAGAGTTGGACTGAGTGACTAAGTACATCACAGCACATGGTCTTCGAAATACTATTTGTTCATTCTGCTTCAATATAATCTTAATTTTCACTTTTTAAATTTCTAGTTTTCTTCTGACACTATTTACAAATTTTTATGTTTATGAACTGTGTATTTACAAGTGAGATACCTCAAATATTGTTTAGGGATTATATTAGTTGGGTTTTGCCAGATAAACAGAATCAATAGGGTATATAGAGGAGATTTGGTGGCTCAGACCGTAAAGCGTCTGTCTACAATGTAGGAGACCTGGGTTCGACCCCTGGGTCGGGAAGTTCCCTGGAGAAGGAAATGGCAACTCACTCCAGTACTCTTGCCTAGAAAATCCCATGGACGGAGGAGCCTGGTGTCCACGGGGTCGCAAAGAGTTAGACACGACTGAGCGACTTCATTTCCACTTCCTATAATAGAAATTGGCTCACATAATTACGGAGGCTTAGAAATTGCACGCTCCACCCTCTGCAAGCTGGAGATCCAGGAAAGCCAGTGTTGTCTTTGGGTCTGAAGCTCTGAGAACTGGAAGCTGGATGATCTCCCTCTGAGTCCTGAGGCTCAAGAGCCAAGAGCATCAATGTCTGAAGGCAAGAGAAGATGGATGTCCCCTCTCAAGCAGAAAGAGCAAATTTACTTCTCCTTTGCCATTTTGTTCTATTCAGGTCCTCAATGGCTGGGTGATCCCCCTGCCACTAATGAGGTGAGCATCTATACTTAGTCTATTGCTTCAAATGTTCGTCTCTTCCACAAACACCTTAACAAACGTGCTGGGAAATAATACTTTACCAGTTATCTGGGCATCCCTTTGCTAATCAAATTGATGCATAAAATTAACTATCACAGGACCTCAGACATAAAGTGATAAAAATTTATTGAATCTTAAAGAAACATTTGTTGTACAATGACTATGAAACACACCATATTCAAGTATTGAGGATAAATGTGCTATTAAGTGATATCTCTGCATAAATAAACAGCTTACTGAGTAAGAAAGATGAAAATAGACAGTCAACATGAATAGTGTATGCTAATGCCTACTGAATCTGGGTGTAGAAATTACAAGGTTAAAAGTGCTCTTCTGAAATAGCCCATTTGACTTCTTCTGAAATCAAAGGCATAAGAAATGGAGGTATGGGTGGAGGTGGGAGAGAGACCATCTCTCATGATATTCTTTCAAAGAACCTAAACTTGGTATATTTAATTTGTCCGTCTGAACATTCTGCCATTTGTTCATTCTTTTACAAATTTTATAGAAGTATGATTGGTTTTCAATGTTGTGTTAGTTTCAAGTGTACAGCAAAATGAACCATTTCTANTGGAGGTGGGAGAGAGACCATCTCTCATGATATTCTTTCAAAGAACCTAAACTTGGTATATTTAATTTGTCCGTCTGAACATTCTGCCATTTGTTCATTCTTTTACAAATTTTATAGAAGTATGATTGGTTTTCAATGTTGTGTTAGTTTCAAGTGTACAGCAAAATGAACCATTTCTATGTACACATATAGCCAGTCTTTTTAAGATTCTATTTCTGTATAGGTCATCACAAAGTATTGGAAGTTCCCTGTGCTAAACAGTAGGCCAATGTTAGTTATCTGTTTTATATATAGTAGTGTTTGTGTGTCAATGCAAAGAAATAGAGGAAAACAACAGAATGGGAAAGACTAGAGATCTCTTCAAGAAAATTAGAGATANTGGTTCAACCCCTGGATCAAGAAGATAGCCTGGAAAAGAGGATGGCTACCCCCTCCAGAAAGCAATTCTGCATTATAAAATGGATATGGAAATTTATCTGCATACCATGTTATTATTAATATTTTAGCTGCTGATGTCTAAATTGATAAAATCTTCTTGGTATTGCTGTGGTAGCTCATTTATTCACAGATTAGAAGACTCTATAGTTATGTTGCCTTATTTCCTACAGCCCCATAGGAAAGATAATTATTGAAAACAGTTTAGGGAAAAGAGAAGTGGACCAGCAATGAAAAAATCTGGGTTTGATTCAGAATTCTGCTCCTTGGCTAGGAGACCTGGGGCAAGCTACTTGCACTCTGAACCTCAGATCCCTTACCTATAAATGAATGAATCAAAAATAGGTAGCCACCTATCAGGACTTTTCTAAGTATCAAGATGATAAAAATAATGTTCAAACTATAAATGTAAGATATAAAAATACTCCATACTTGTTTCACACTTTCCTCTATTTTAAGGATGTTCACATATGTGTTGTCATTTCATCCCTCAGCAACTTTGTCGTTTAGCCATGGAAGAAACTTTTTCTGCAAATTTTCTTATAAAAAACAAAAAGAAGAGGATAATAGACATTATAAGCCTTAAGCAATAATCGTAAAACTATGGCAAGCATTAAATATTATTCATCTACGTGTTTATACATTACTGTTTGTTGTTTAGTTGCTAAGTCACTGTCTGACTCTTTGTGACCCCATGGACTGTAGCCCCCCAGATTCTTCTGTCTGTGGGACTTCCTAGGCCATAATACTGGAATGGGTTGCCATTTCCTTTTCCAAGGGATCACCCTAACCCAGGGATCAAACCCACACCTCCTGCTTGGCAAGCAAATTCTTTATTACTGAGTCACCTGGGAAGCCCATTTATATATTACATGGTTCCTGATCTATAAAAGTTTTGCATGTATAGACTAATGATTTTGAAAGCTATCAAGTCATTATTGGATTAGAATATCAGTGATAAATAGAAATTTCAAAACCATTTCAAAATCCCCTTTCAAAATGAACAGAGTCAAAAATTTAAGCACGTTTTTAATATAAGAGTGAAACTGTATGAACTGATCTTTGTATTTATCATGTTCTGGTATTTTCTAAGTACTGCAGGCAAGTCAATTCATTGTTAATCTACACAATTAACCTCAGAATATTCCTGTGCCTGCATGCTAAGTCTCTTCAGTCATGTCTGAGTCTGTGACTCTATGGACTGTAGCCTACCAGGCTCTTTTGTCCATGGAATTCTCCAGGCAAGAATACTGGAGTGGGTTGCCATGCCCCCTCTTCCAGGGGATCTTCCTGACTCAGGGATCAAACTCAAGTCTTCTGAGGTTCCTGCATTGGCGGAGGGAGGGGAGTCTTTACCAGCACCAAGTGGGAAGCCCTCTCCTTATTTTTCAAGCAAGAAATTAGACATAAGCAGGATTAGATAAAGGTCTGTAGAGTCAAAGTTATGTTTTTTCCAATAGTCATGTATGAGTGTGAGATAAAGAAAGCTGGGAACCGAATGACTGAAGCCTCTGAACTGTGGTGTTGGAGAAGACTCTTGAGAGTCCCTTGGACTGCAAGGAGACCAAACCAGTCAATCCTAAGGGAAGTAAGTCCTGAATATTCATTGGAAGGACTGATGTTGAAGCTGAAAGTCCAATACTTTGGCCACCTAATGTGAAAAACTGACTCTGGAAAAGAGCCTGACACTTGGGGAAAGATAGAAGGCGGGAGGAGAAGGGGCCGACAGAGAATGTGATGGTTGGATGGCATCACTGACTCAGACATGAGTCTAAGCAAGCTCCAGGAGTTGGTGATGGACAGGGAGACCTGACGTGCTACAGTCCATGGGGTCACAAGGAGTGACACGACTGAGCGGCGGAACTGAACTGAAGATTAGATAGTGCTTCCTGGTGGTTCAGATGGTATAGAATCTACGTGCAGCGCATGAGACATGAGTTTGATCCCTATCTCGGGAAGATCCCCTGTAGAAAGAAATGGCTACCCACTCCAGTATTCTTGTCTGGAGAACCCTATGGACAGAGGAGTCTGGCAAACAACAGTTCATGGGGTCACAAAGACTCAGACTAACACTTCAGCATTAAGTAAGGTACACTCATAAATGATGGAACCAATTTCAGTTTGAATACATGCTCAGACTTGTATCATCTTACATCACTGCTTTAGTTGTGTCATGATGGATTATACCTATTTGTTTAAAAAATCCAGAATTAGGCCTATGGTCTCCTGAATAAATTTAGTGTTCTCTTCCTCTCATGATTCGTTGCTGTAGTTCAGTAGCTCAGCTCTGTCTGACTCTTTATGACCCCATGGACTGCATGCCAGGCTACCCTGTCCTTCACCAACTTCAGGAACTTACTCAAGCTCATGTGTGTTGAGTCAGTGGTGCCGTCCAACCATCTCATCCTCTCGGTCAACCCCTTCTCCTCCTGCCTTCAATCTTTCCCATCATCAGGGTTTGATTTGATCCATTTACAATTGGTTGCTGAGTACATATTGCAATATGGAGGGCATTTCCAGTCTTGAAATATTTGAAATATGTAAATAAGGGGAAACATGATCACATGGATACAGACATTAATANCTCTCGGTCAACCCCTTCTCCTCCTGCCTTCAATCTTTCCCATCATCAGGGTTTGATTTGATCCATTTACAATTGGTTGCTGAGTACATATTGCAATATGGAGGGCATTTCCAGTCTTGAAATATTTGAAATATGTAAATAAGGGGAAACATGATCACATGGATACAGACATTAATACAGATGACTGTGATGGCTGAGAAAAGAGAAGCATATAGTCTATGAAAGAGACAAGCACTATTTAGTTATGACATAAAAGCAGGGACTTCAAGAAAATGTTATTTACATTGTATTTGCTTAATTTTTTTTTAGTCTTAAAAAGAGACAGAATCTTTTTTAAATTAATTTTTACTTGATTATAGTTGATCTGCAATGAATCAGTTGTACATACACATATCTCCCCTCTGTTTTGGATTTCTTTCCCATTTAGGTCACCACAGAGCACTGAGTTGAATTTCCTCTGCTACAGGAGGTCCTTGTCAGTTATTAATTCTATATACAGTAGTGTGTATATGGGAGAAGGCAATGGCACCCCAGTACTCCAGTACTCTTGCCTGGAAAATCCCATGGACGGAGGAGCCTGGTGGGCTGCAGTCCATAGGGTCGCTAAGAATCGGACACGACTGAGCGACTTCACTTTCCCTTTCCACTTTCATGCACTGGAGAAGGAAATGGCAACCCACTCCAGTGTTCTTGCCTGGAGAATCCCAGGGACGGGGGAGCCTGGTGGGCTGCCGTCTATGGGGTCGCACAGAGTCGGACACGACTGAAGCGACTAGGCAGCAGCAGCAGCAGCAGTGTGTGTATGTCAGTCCCAATCTCCCCGTTTCTCCCCTTCTTCCCCTTTGATAACTATCATTTTCTTCTCATCTGTGTCTCTATTTCTATTTTGTAAATAAGTTCTTTGATATCACTTATATGTGGGATCTTAAAAAAAAATGGTACAAACGAACTTATTTACATAGTCTTTAAATTACATTCCAGCAACAAGCCAGCACAGGCAGAAATAGAGGTGTGAACGTAGCATATGTTCAGAGCCTAGCCGTGGCCAGTAATTCAGCGTCAACCGGCAGGGCTTCAAGAAGCAGCCTGGAGGAGTGGAACACGGCAGACTGTGGAGAGCACTGACTGTGTACTGTTGAGGCGTCTAGGGTTTTTTTCCCTTGGAATAATGAACCATCATAGGTATAAGCAGGGAAACAACATGATTCAATTATTGGAAGTTCTACAAATATATTTAAAATTATATGGAAGATATGGCAAACGTAGAATGTCTCATATCTTTCAATGCCAAACGTTATTAGCAGATCCTTAAAGAAAATGTATCTTCGACTTTCCTATTAATTTTTTAAAAGTGAGAACTCATTTATTTTGTAAGATTATGATAATATAATCTCACTTCTTTATTAATAAATTATGTCTTTAGGTACAGTCTGGAGCAAATCAATATTACCCAAGTATTATGGGGCCATTGCTCTTTAGTGAAAGGAGGTGTGTTACTTAATTTATAAAACTGGAGCAGAGTAAAACATTAAATNGACTGTGTACTGTTGAGGCGTCTAGGGTTTTTTCCCCTTGGAATAATGAACCATCATAGGTATAAGCAGGGAAACAACATGATTCAATTATTGGAAGTTCTACAAATATATTTAAAATTATATGGAAGATATGGCAAACGTAGAATGTCTCATATCTTTCAATGCCAAACGTTATTAGCAGATCCTTAAAGAAAATGTATCTTCGACTTTCCTATTAATTTTTTAAAAGTGAGAACTCATTTATTTTGTAAGATTATGATAATATAATCTCACTTCTTTATTAATAAATTATGTCTTTAGGTACAGTCTGGAGCAAATCAATATTACCCAAGTATTATGGGGCCATTGCTCTTTAGTGAAAGGAGGTGTGTTACTTAATTTATAAAACTGAAGCAGAGTAAAACATTAAATCAGTTCTTAAAACACTTTCCCATTCACAACTATGTTTATTTATGAATTAACAAGTTTGCCAAGAAAAAAATCATTTTGTAGAAAAGATTGTTTTAGTTATATTCTAGAGAAAGTATTTTGCATATATATGAAGTCTATCATAATATTTCACATCTTTATTCCTATTTATCTCTGTTAATCCTCAAACCAATCAGGGTTTCTAAAAGTCCCAAGATTTTGTGTTAGATCTGTGAAATGAATAGATTTTGTGAAAACCACACAAATTTAATTAATGCAAGTGAAACCCAACTTCTCCATTTAAAAATCATTGAAATAGTAGAGAATATTCCAAACCTGGCTTCCTTGATGGCTCAGTGGGTAAAGAATCCACCTCTAATGCAGGAGACACAGGTGCCGTCCCTGGGTCAGGAAGTTCTCCTGGAGAAGGGAACGGCAACCCACACCAGTATTCTTGCCTGCAAAATCCCATGGACAGAGGAGCTTGGTGAACTACAGTCCATGGGGTCGCAAAGAATCTGACATGACTGAGTGACTGGGGATTGCACTGCGTTCTGAGTGTATGCCATATGTTATTAAATCTTAATTTTAAGGCAAGGTAGGCAGTAATAGGCATAATTTGACTTTAAGGCTGATGAGTAAAATTTTCAAATTAAAAGGCATTAAGCCATAAATGATCCATTACCTCAAAACACGTGCTTATTGCCTATCAATATACATAGTAATTTAATTTTCCACTGTAATTAAATAAAAATAAATTTGAAAGATTAAGTACATTTTTCTGAAAATAGTTTTTTTTTTCTACTCTATTTTTTGGTGACCATAGAACTTCCTTCTTCTCTCCGGGGTATCTTCTTTCTCTAAATTCCACAAAGTGATGGAATTAAACTTTACTTATAAACTCTTCTCATAGAAATAGCTTCTCCAGTGTGCTGTCCTTTAAGGATTTTTGTTTATGTATATTCCGTCCATCCATTTACTCATTAAAATTTATATTGATCACTGTGTATGTGTGTGTGTGTGTGTGTGTGTGCGCGCGTGCTCATGTGTGAGCTGCCCAATCATATCTGACTCTGTGACTGAGCACAATACTAGGTGATGACTAATGAGTTCATAGTTTTTTGTGGAGAGAGAACCAACAAAGAAATGCATTATAAAATCCAGCCTGATAAGGGCTGTTAGTTGCCCAGTCACGTCCAACTCCTTGGGACTCCATGGACTATAGCCCTTCAAGCTGCTCTGTCCATGGAATCCTCCAAGCAAGAATACTGGAGTGGGTTGTCATTTTCTCCTCCAGGGGATCTTCCTGACACAGGGATGGAAACCGGGTCTCCTGAATTGCAGGCAGACTCCTTACCATCTGAGCCACCAGGGAAGCCTGGGGGAGAGTGAACAGAGAACATGCAATTGAACTTTGACCTGATCCCGTTACAGGTGCAACTCACTTCCTCACTTTACTATCTTCATTCACCTAAAGCAACTGCAGAGTAATGCTTAGCACACATCTCTTTCACTGTAACATTTTGTCTATAAATAGCCCAAAGGAAATCCCAGGACATATCTTGGTATGCACGCGTGAGTGCTCAGACACTTCAGTCGTATTCAACTCTTTGTGACTCCATGAACTGTAACCCGCCAGGCTCCTCCGTCCATAGGATTCTCCAGGCAAGAGTACTAGAGTGGGTTGCCATGCCCTCCTCCAGGGGATCTTTCTTACCCAGGGGTCAAACCTGCGTTTCCTGAGGATCTTGAATTGCAGGCACAGATTCTTTACCNTCAACTCTTTGTGACTCCATGAACTGTAACCCGCCAGGCTCCTCCGTCCATAGGATTCTCCAGGCAAGAGTACTAGAGTGGGTTGCCATGCCCTCCTCCAGGGGATCTTTCTTACCCAGGGGTCAAACCTGCGTTTCCTGAGGATCTTGAATTGCAGGCATAGATTCTTTACCTGAGCCACTGGGAAGCCCATCTTGGATATGTCCATATTCAACACTTTTTTCTATTCTGCAGCATAATTATCCATGATTTGTGAGGGGTTTGCCATAGGAGGCGATTGCTTCATTTTTATGTATTTTCAGAACCCATCGGACTGCAGACTTTTTTTGTGTCCACGTCTGGAATATCTCAATGCCATTCTGACCATGATTGTCTCCCTCCTTTTACCCTCTACTCCTGTCCAGCACTCACCCAACTCACCCCCTTTACTTCCTCTGGTAAAGTCTTAGATGCCCAGTGATGCTCACAGTGCTCACCATACATTATGTATATAACCCCTCACTTCCCTCTTTGCTGTTCTCTCTAAGGCATTCAGGGCAGAAATGGTCCTTCCAACTCTTCTCTCTCACCAGACACATCTTCAATGCTTCCTTTCATAAGATGCCTCTCTGATGAGACACTATGCGTATCAAGATTTCCCTAATATTCTCAGTCCTCAAATTGTAGTCCAGTTATTAATACTTAATGTAATTTTCTACTTTCATAACACTTTTTCTATTTATCTGATAACATTCATAGTGCATACACCATTGAACCCAATAAAACACATGAATGGAAAACCAGAATCACATTGAATCAGCCAGCAAAGTAATGACATTTACTGCAATTTGCTACGTTAATTCAGTTGTGTATTGTGTTCAAACACAAAAGTAAAACTAATTTAAAAAGTGGACCAAATTGTTTCTTACAGCTATGTAGCCTGATTTTTCTGAAAGAAAAAATTACCAACTTGTCCTGATGTCACTAAGTATTCTAAAATTTCCTTTTAATTACTGCATTTATTCCAAATTCATAAGTGGATGTCTTTAACAGAAGCCTTATTGTTGATAATTATATCGTTCCCAACAGCTCACAATTAAAAATGACACTGTTATCACATTCTTGTGTAAAGTCCTTGAGCACATCCACAATAAATTCTTTGGCATATACTGCCAGAGATGAGGTTAAATTGATCAAATACCTCAGAAAGTCTAAAAATATAAAGGTCTGAGAAGAATATGCAAGAAAGTAAACTGCTACTGTTAGGACTAAAAATATTGTTAGCAGTCTTAAAAGTAGGCAGTTTTGCTCAAGCACTAATACTTAGCTGTGCATTCGAATTCTTCCAAACACATTCGCATCTGGCGAAGTCCCAGTTTTAGGAAGCTATTTCACTTTACAAGAACCAGAAGTGATAATATGGTTATAGACAGAGCATAACATCTCAAACAGTGTTAAATAAGGAAAAGTAAGTTATTTTGTTTTGATAAATATAGAGTTTTAATTACTTATGTAAATCATAGCTGTATATACATATTCATATTTATAAATCATAAACACATGATAGGAACCAGTGAGTAAAAAAAATTTAGAAAAAACAAACAATACCATTTTTTACTTGCATTTTTGTAAAAAAAAAAAAAATCATAATAATGTCCACTACTGAAAGTCACCTCCAAATTGACACAAGCATATTGCTCCAGATTGAGGATTTTTTTTTTTTTCTGGAAGCAGGGTGTGAAATGGTTGTAGATGTCAAGAAATAGTATAAAGAAAATGAGATGATTACTCATTTAAGCCAAATGGAAAACTGGGTCTAATTGTCTGACTGCCTCATTGACTTCAAATCGTCTGCAGTCACAGACTCCTGGAGAGATTTAATGCACTTGACACCTCCACAAGGAGCTAACAACTCTTCTGCAGCTGCGAATGTCCATGGCGATTCAAACATTCCTGTTTATTCTGTGTTTCTTCATGTCTTCTCAGTACTATTTTTTTTTTTTTTTACATGAACTGAAATTTCTTGGTTCATGGCTCTCTTGGATCTAAGAAATTGCTAGAGAAAACAAAAGTCTGGGAGTAACGCTATCAAAACAAGATAACATTATTCCTTTTTGTTATTTTACATCAAAGCAAAACACACTTGGGTTATTTTCAGCCTCTTAATGGCCCCATGGCTATTGCCAGCACTTTTGTATTTATTCAACCATTCAAAAAGGTTTTTTTGAATGGTTTGGTTTTTTTGAATGCTTGGTATTTTCTAACCCCATAACAGTTAGACTTTTTACCAGCTAAGAAAATATGTCATGGGATAGTTTAATATTCAATTTTCTTTTGATGTTTCAATTGATTAAAGCAAAATATTAGACACACACATGAGCGTGTTCAGTTGCTCAGTCGTGTCTGACTCTTTGACACCCCGTGAACTCTAGCCCACCAGGCTCCTCTGTCCATGGGATTCTCCAGTCAAGAATACTGGAGTGGGGTGCCATTTCCTCCTCCAGGGGATCTTCCCGACCCAGGGATGGAACCCTAGTCTCCCACATCTCCTTCGTGGCAGGTGGACTCTTTACTGCTGAGCCACTGGGAAAGCAGTTCTTAATTATAAGAGTTCTATTTTTCAGCTTTAGAGTTTCCATGTATTTCCCTTCATGTATTCTGATTAATCTGTGAAATGTTCCGCATTTTTGTATACCCAGTCTACCCATCCTCTAAAAAAGAAGAATAATAGTCATTTTCAAGCCTTAGTCAGCTAGCTTTCATTTCTGTCTCATCCATCAGTCTTCATTTTTCTTTCTCTTTTTTTGTTTTCCGTCATATCTCTTGGTACAACTAGCAGTTTTGGATTGAATGCCATACCTTGACCTTGCATATGAAAACTGTGCAGCCTTTGGGTAATGTTATCATCCTTCAGACCAGTGGTTGGCAAACTATAGGTCAAGGGGCCAAATCTGACTCATTTTCTCTTTTTATAAATAAAGTTTTATTGGAACACATCCACATTCAGTCTGCTACATACTGTTGATGACTGTGTTGTACAGTATGTCAGTACAGGAGGACACTGCAAGTAAGCTAAGCCGAAAATATTTACTGTCTGGAACTTTAAAGAAAAAAAGTATGTCCTCAGGTCTCAGCAGATAAAGTAGCTTCTGATCATCTTAATCTAATCAGGGACTTGCTAGATCTCAGCTCCATTGCTATCCTGGAAAGGCCAGCTCTTATCTGTGTCCTCCCTGGTCCTTAAAGATTTTGAAATAAGGTCACAGCCAGTGTTCTGGGACCTTTTTCCAGACACCAATCTTATCCTTATCTCAGCAAACTAACAAATGGCTCTGCTTTGCTTTCCCTGGGCTTTCAGCTTAGGTGTTTAGTCTCAGCCCCATGGAATTCTCCCATTCAGTGAATGTACTTAGGGAAAGACTGGCTATGTATATGAGGCCCCTCAAATGACTGCAAAATGTTTTCCAATTTTTTTTCCCTCAGCAGTTGCCCTCCATGGGCATGTAAATGTGATCATATGTCTTCTGTAATCACTCAGGATTAGAACCTGGCTCCGTAGCAGGATTGCTGGCAGAAGGTTGGCTTTCTTCTAGAAGGGTCTCTGCTCTCCTCAGTCTTAGTCTTGCGATCTTTGTGTCAGACACTCTCATTGCCTTCTGATAGCCGCTTTGTTTTTACATTTTGATTTTGCTTTTCTAATTGGTGAAGGAGGAGGACTCATCTACCGACAGTTAATCCATAGCCCACATTTACTTTTCATCAAATGTTAGCATAGGTGCCACCCATGTGGAGCTATCTTCTTACATTGCTTTCCAGTTTTTTCCTTGGGATCTAGTTTTCATTTCAAAATGTTCTTCTTATTAAATATATTTTGCTTTGTAAGTCACCTCAAATGTTTCCTGTAATTAGCCAGCAATAAATGCATTTAATGATTAACAGAAATACATTAGAAATGTCTGTTCTGGGCATTTAAATATATTTAAATGCAATATGTTTAAATAGAAAATAAACTGCTTTTTAATAACAGTGCATTTACTCTGGTGCTCTCACTGACTCTTGCAAAAGCAGTCTGACAATAAAAGAGAAGCAAGTGATCATTATAAAAACAACCCTTCATGAATTTCCTTTAACTCAGAGAACAGAAATTAAAGGTACCATTCAGTGTACCTACTTATTCCTCAGAGTCATTAAAATGTTTCCTTCTTTCTCCACAATAAAATTGTCACTTGATTATCTTCAGTCCTATAATTTTCAATTACAACTTATTCATAAACAACATATTCTAATTACATCTATTGTTCCAGACCTGCTTTTTCTCCTGATTCGTTGCTAGCATAAAAAGGATTAACTGTGAACGTTTCATTGCTCATTTTAGGGACAGATTCTTGATAGATGCTCAACAGAGATTAGGCTTCTTCTTCCTATGATGGTTGATTGTTTAGTCACTAAGTTGTGTCCAACTCTTCGGGTCTCATCGACTGTAGGCCTCCAGGTTCCTCTGTCAGTGGGACTTCCCAGGCAAGAACACTGGAGTGGGTTGCTATTTCCTTCTCTAGGGGATCTTCTCAACCCAGGGATCAAACCTGTGTCTCTTGAGTCTCCCACATTGGCAGGTGGATTCTTTACCACTGAGCCACCACGGAAGTGAAGTGAAGTGAAGTGAAGTCGCTCAGTAGTGTCCGACTCTTTGCGACCCCATGGACTGTAGCCTACCAGGCTCCTCCCTNTTTCTAATGTATTCTATATACCACAATTGATTAATAGTTTCCCTAAAGTCTTTTCCAGTTTGTTATTGCTCCATTAAAAAAAAAAAAGCTTTCTAAAATCCAATGGCTTATGACAAGGAAATGTATTATTTTTTATGTGGTTGTAGGTGTGTATATAGTATCTCTTATGTGTCTGTGGGTTTACTGCACTCTGTTGGGTAGTTTTCCCCTAGAGTCTGCTTGAGGAGATGGATAGGTGGTGGCCAGACTGGAGTAGGGGTTCGTGTTGGAGACATCTTTTATTTACTTGAGTGACAATGTAAGGATCTAATTAAAATTAATAATCTCCACATACAACTTAAATAACTTTCACACTTTATTTGTGGTTGACATTCATGTGTTCATGCATTTATTTCAATCAAAATCTAAAAGGTATAATTAAGNGGAGTAGGGGTTCGTGTTGGAGACATCTTTTATTTACTTGAGTGACAATGTAAGGATCTAATTAAAATTAATAATCTCCACATACAACTTAAATAACTTTCACACTTTATTTGTGGTTGACATTCATGTGTTCATGCATTTATTTCAATCAAAATCTAAAAGGTATAATTAAGCCAACATAAGAAGTGGTTCTATAATTACGTGATAATATTTTTTCACTAGGTTTGTTATTGTTTAGTGGCAACATCTTGTCCAACCCTTTGCACTCGACCCCCTGACAGTAGCCTGAAAGCTCCTCTGTCCATGGGGTTCCCCAGACAAGAAGACTGGAGTTGGTTGCCATTTCCTTCTCTAGGCAAACTCCTTGACCCAGTGATCAAACCCACACGTCCTGCGTTGCAAATAGAGTCTCTACCGCTGAGCCACCAGAGCTTCCCGTTCATTATATAGGGGGACATAAAGCCCTATTGTCTTCCTATCGTCAAGATGAACCAAAAAATATCAAATACTACTTCTTGAAAGGAGATTTCAGAAACCTCCAAATAAATAATTTTCAAACTAGTGATGAGAGTTTGGGAGCCCTGGGAGTAAAGAGATAATATTATACTTTCATTTTACTGTAATCTTAATAGGAGATTAATCTGTTGAAATTTGAGATAAGACTATTTCTGGAGGGTTTCTTTCCATTTAGTTTTTAGAACAATATCCTCCTGGATAATTCAAGTTCTACTATAAGATACTTTGATTTTTTTTTAAACTCAGATCTATATTATATATTTTAAAATGGCTCTTTTCCTCAAAAACAAACAAAAAAATAAGAGAGAAAGAGAGGAGGAAGATACTACATGAACATAACTAAAGATACAATAAAAATTTACTTTTATGTTGATGCTGCTGCTAAGTCGCTTCAGTCGTGTCCGACTCTGTGCAACCCCAAAGATGGCAACCCACCAGGCTCCCCCGTCCCTGAGATTCTCCAGGCAAGAACACTGGAGTGGATTGCTATTTCCTTCTCCAATGCATGAAAGTGAAAAGTGAAAGTGAAGTTGCTCAGTTGCATCCGATTCTTAGCAACCCCTTGGACTGCAGCCTACCAGGCTCCTCCATCCATCGGATTTTCCAGGCAGGAGTACTAGTCAATATAAAAAAGTTGCAAATTGAATCAACGCTACATGCTTTTCAGAGATGACACTAAATGACTCCCTGAAAGGGGGGTTCTGAAAATGAGTGAGACTGTTGATTAGTGATGTTTCTCAATGACTTAAGGGCAAACATCCTAGGTTACGAAATCTAAAAACGACTGGATGGAGTCAGTGGTTTAGAAAGAAGTGGGTTAAAACTTAGAGTGTATTATCTGAGTCAAAGAGACTTGGATTGTAATACTTCATTTAGTAGCTGAGTGAACTTAACCAAATTACCTTTGAAACTAGGATTTCCCACCTGTAAAAGGGGGGAAATTAAAACTGTCTCAAAAGACTTTTGCAGATGGTAAATGAGATAAAACATGCAAAACATCTAATAACTAGCATATAGTTAGGATTCAATCAACTACTTATTATCGTCTGTCCACAGTGGAATTAGAAACCTTTGCAGTAACTCCCACAAGGTTGCCGTTGTTGTTAAGTTGCTAAGTCGTGTCCAGCTCTTTACCACCCGGTAGACTGCAGCACGCCACACTCCTCCATTCCCCACCATCTCTTGGAATTTGCTCAAATTTGTATGATGCTCTCTAACCGTTTCATAAGGCGTTCTCTCTAAAATGATTTGGAGATGAAAAATTTTAAACATTAAGGCTGCTTATTATTTTAATAATAAAAACATATTTTAAAGCAATATTTATTTAAAAATGAGAAAATAGGATTCTGTCATGGAAGATGGAGAGAGAAGTTCTGAAAGATTAAGGATATGAAATCATTAAGTAACACAGTATCTGAAGTTTTTGGCCTAATGACTGCTTACTATGTTAATGACTGCACTTCCTTCCATTTTTGAAATTGTGGTTTTAAAATAGGATCTGGATAAAGCGTAGTGCCAAAAGTTTTTATTCTTAATCCTTTTGGTTTTGTTTGGACTTACTCTAGAGCTCATTATTTAAGCTAATTTATGTGTGATTTAGCAAAAAGTATCTAAAATCCCTTAACAAATTAAAATCATGTTGTCATCAGACTCATGCTAGGTTATATCATTTAACAAATTTTGTTTTCCATAGCAGAGACTTAATGAACTATTTCAAGGAAGAAGTTGATCTACTTTAATGAGGACAGAAAACTTTTTTGAATAAAGCTATCTTACTCTAAAGACAGAAGCATAGTATTTAGCTAAATACTTATAACCTGGAAAATAATAATTTTGTGTAAAATTCCTTTTATATCTGTCAGACTGATGCATATTTGATTATTTCATTTTAGAATTACTTAGGATAAGTAAGTGGATAATCGATAGAGTGATAGTAAATGAAACTATTACTGCCAGGTCACTGAACTTTCGTCAATACTTTCCAAAATAGGTTTTTAAAATTGATATTTATTAGTCAGAATGTGCTAAGACTCAGTTCAATTATATCTAGCAACAAGCAGATTGATTAAAGTGAAAATGATTTTCGTTTACAAATGTATATGTTTGGAGTCCAAAACAGTAAGTTACGTCATGATGGTATAATTTGCTTTACTAGTTTCATTCTGTTAAGATGCATGATACTCAGTTTATTCAAAATGAAAATATGTACAGAGTTTATAGAATTTTACAAGAGAATACTACTGTTCTTTAATAGCTTAAGATATATAACTTTATTTTTCTTTATCATTTTAATATTAAATTTACTTTTTTTTTTTTTTTTGCACATAGCGTAGATTTGAAGAAGGAAATGGCAACCCACTCCAGTACTCTTGCCTGGAGAATCCTGTGGACGGAGGAGCCTGGTGGGCTGCCATCTATGGGGCTGCACAGAGTCGGGCATGACTGGCGCACCTTAGCGTGCACAGCATACATAGATTTGAAACTAGGCCTCTGATACTTTAGACATGGTTTTCTGTGCTTTGTCACTACATTTAAAAAGGCATTCGGAAAAATAAATTATGTAAATTCAAGTTTTGTTCATTATTAAAATTTAGGGTGAAAGGAGTTTCAATAATATGTTCCAAGGAATTTTCATTTCTTTCCAGAATATATTGAAAACTGATAAACAGAAGTCATTTAATTTCCATTCGAAAAGCAAATCTTCCTTTACCAGATCATGTAAAATTTTGCCCAAGAATTTTAAGTACTCTTTAATCTTCTTTTTGCCAAGATATTCTGATTTTGTTTTGCTTTACTAATAATATATTATTGCAATTAAATATTTTTCTCTTTTAAATGATACTTTAAGAGAAACATTCCTTAAATAATTCAATATATGTCATTAATATTTCCAAATATGAAAATTTAAATGTTCTGTTGTCACCAAGATTTTTTGCAAAAGTATTTTCACATCATTAAATTTCCTAAATTTAATATCACAGTTGAATAGTGATGTGTAATTGGGTTAATTCAAAACTAATTCAATTTAGAAGCAACTTCTCATCACAACAAACAAGTAGTCTACTTTGGTTGTTCTATTAAGGTAATTAATATTTTTTTCCCTTCTATATAGTGTTGTATTTGGGTAAACTAGATATTCAATGGCTCAAACATTTTATTATAGCCTAGGTTGACTTTTCCCTTTTTTGTACTGGGAATTTTTTGTTTATTATAAAATGTAGAAGTCTAAATTTATGCTAATTAGCATGCAACTTCACTTTCACTTTTCACTTTCATGCACTGGAGAAGGAAACGGCAACCCACTCCAGTGTTCTTGTCTGGAGAATCCCAGGGACTGGGGAGCCTGGAGGGCTGCCGTCTATGGGGCTGCACAGAGTCGGGCACAACTGAAGCAACTTAGCCGCAGCAGCAGCAGCAGCATGCAAATATATTTGATTCAAACATGAGAAACAGCTGACTTGTCTCTTACTGTAAAGCATGGAATATTGACTCTAATAAGACGGTTTGAATCAGCTTCAAAGAGGAGTCTAGCGTATAGATGCCACCTTAAATGTGTCTCACTAGAGATTAGTGATAATACTTCAGTAGTGAGAATGCAGAGAAAGTCCACTATGCAAGAAATATTCTTTTCAGTTTTAAATACTTCATTCATTATATTTTCCTAGAAAATAGTGTGGCATTTAAAAAAGCGAGCAACTATGATCTCTTTATCTGTCTCCCTCGCATCCATCCATCCACCCACCCACCCATCTGCGTGTCATCTCTCTCTCTATTAGCCACGTCATCTCAAATTCAATAAGACTTTATTTGGCAGTTCACTAAGAAAATTGTTTCAATATTTGTGTCCAGCACTCTAGTTAATTTATAATTTGTCTATTTAGTCCTTGTAAAATTTTATACAGGCTTTTATTTGTATATGCCATTAGGTACAAAGTTCACCCTCAAAACTTGGAAAATAAATATGTGAAGATTCCACAGATTAAGCTGGGAATTACGGACTAGAGTACATGCATACATGTAATGTGAGAGAAATAACAGACCTATTTCTTTTTTTATTGGGGTAAAATTGCATTACAATGTGGTGTTAGTGTCTCCTGTACTGGGAGGTGAATCAACTCTAATGCATACTTATATCCTCTCCCTCTTGAACCCCCCCCCCCAACCCCGCCAGCATCCCACTCCTCTAGGTCACTGTCGAGCACTGAGCTGAGCTCCCTGGGGTAGACAGCATGTTCCCTCCAGCTCTCTGCCTTACACATGGTACTGTATACATGTCAATCCCAATCTCCCAGTTCATCCTATCACCCTCCCTTCCCCACCCTGTGTCCACAGATCTGCCTTCTACGCCCACACCTCTACCTGAACACGCACGTGATTTGTAACCCTTACTAGTACATATGAGATGCTGGGAGACACTGGAAAGGGTGCTACTGCGTTCCAGTTCCCATCTTAACCATCTTGCAGGTTTAGAAATATTTTAAGCTCTTTTGTGGGATGTCACTATTAATCCCTATGATGAGAGGAGCTAATACCATGTAACTGTAAAGATACCATACAGCTACAACCATCTGCTTTACACATACACAGACTCACATGTACACAGTGCTGACTTGGGCACCTGGCCAGGTGTACATTTTATGCTGTTGTTTTGTTTTCACTTGTCAAGCTCTTTGCTTAAACTACTGCGGATATTTGACCTCCTGGTCTAAGCCTCACATTTCTGAATAAGAGGCACTGACGTGTGGCTTTTCATTTGCTGGCCAGCTTGTCCCGTGGTTGGCCATCAATAATGATGTTTCCTCACGGTAACTGAGTTGCCTGAATATTTGCTTCCGAATGTCTGTGTGACATCCTAAAGAAAGTGAGCATGTTGACAAATGTTCAAGAGTGTCAGTCAGGAGAGTGGTAACTGAAAATGCTGAAAGTTGTGAGAAGATGGCAGGGCCTGAGGGGAAAAAGACCTGATGGTCAGTGAAATGTGGTCTGAAATGTGGTATCACTTGAAATACAAGTCCTTTCTCTAACAAAGAACTCAGCAATGTAAATGTACAGATATGAAGGTTTACATTTCCAGGAGGGAGGCTTCAAGAGAGATGAAGTGTTCAGTCGCTCAGTTGTATCTGATTCTTTGCAACCCCATGGATAGTAGCCCACCAGGCTCCTCTGTCCATGGAATTTTCCAGGCAAGAATACTGGAGAGGGTTGTCATTTCATACAAGAGAGATAGCATCACACAATAAATTCAGAATAAAAGACTTGGCACAATTCTATGGCTTTCCTACAGTTCTATGGTATTCCTATGGATTTCTGTAAATTGGTTTATATTTTAAATCCCTCACAGATAACAGAGTGCAGAATGGATGTTTCCAAATATCTGTTGGTTTAATGAATGAAAAGGAAGGAATAAATAGACATGTCACCTGGACTAAAAGCTTGAGTAGAGTACTCAGACAGCATGATTTAAGTGATCAGATTTTAATATGACAATGAATGCGTATAATTCATTTGCAAAGCAATTAAAATGAAAGAATAGCAGTTCACAAATTAATAACTAGTCACGCCAATAGGGAAACATACTGATTGAAAAGGAGGTGCTGGTGTTAGTGTAATTCTTTAAGACACTGAATTTAAAATTAATTTTGAACAAGGCTTTAAATACTTAGTGAACACATAGTTGAAGGGATCTATTTTAGAAATTTTTTAAAAAGTGAGGTGACACCCCCAAATGTGAATAAGTTGGAAATATAGGAATGAGTCAAACTGAACAAGATTCAGAAAGAACAAAATTAATAAAATGGGTTGAACATAAAGGAAATATCTTAGAGATTCACATGTAAATACTTCCTTAGTAAATATGTTACCTGAATTTTTAATATCAGAAACTAGTAAGCGTGCTTCAGAATGCTAGACCATAAAATGTATATTCAGTCCTGCTCACGATACCCATGTTATTTTTAGAAACACATTTCAAAAGAATTTTATGAATAGATTCGTACACCAAACTATTCCTGCCCCACTTGTTTTGATTTGGGGGAAAGAAAATTAAAATGGATAAGCAGCACCCTTTATAAAATAGTGTCTTATCCAGACTAACTTGTTATTCTCTCTGTTGCTCTCTTATCTTTATTATTCAGTATTCAAGTCGCCATATTTGCAAAACCTCAAATAGAGTTTTCTGATTTATATTGCTTGCTGCATTGATGGCACTTAGCTTTGGGCACTTCTCTAAGAACATTTTGTCTTGTTTGTCTTCTAATGCACCCCACGAAACAGCCCACATTAATTAGAGTCATTTACTATTTATCACCTCTGCTACTTGCTGGAACCCAAACTGGGTGCTCCTGAGCCCTAATTGTGGCTAGCAGCACTGTGGCTTTCAACTTAGAGTCTTACGGGGACAGTGAAATGCAAACACCTGGATTAAAAATCAGCACTGGAAACAAACAAGAAAGCCTAAGAAATCTCAGCACTGCGTTCTTGGAGGCACTGCCAGTTTCCATACTCTTATTCAAGAGGTGGGATTTCAGAGAAAGCAGAGCAGAGGAAAGAGCTGCTATAAGGAAACCTATAAATATCGCATGGGCAGGACATGAAGAACTGGCTAGAAAAATTTTCAAGCCTTTCTTTTTTTTAGTGAAAAAGATATAGGGAATCTCCATTATAGACAATGACTTGATAACACCAAAGAGGTGTTAACAGGTTGAGTTTAAATGTCCTCTTCTGTACAATGTCTTACTTACATTTATTATAACATACACTTTTTATGTAACATAAAATAAATAATATGTTATATCTTCGGAAACTAATCTCTGAAAGTGTTGTTAGGAGATGGTTGCTCTTCTACACTGTAATTTCTCTGTTGGTCTATGTGTATCACAGGACTGTTCGTTCTGCCTGTATGATGTGTGGTCCTTTGCTTCACTTGCTCTTGTTGCTGTTGTTCAGTCCCTCAGTCGTGTCTGACTCTTTGCTACCCCATGGACTGCAGCACGCCAGGCTTCCCTGTCCATCACCATCTCCTGGAGCTGGCTCAAACTCATGTCCATTGAGTCAGTGATGCCATCCAACCATCTAATCCTCTGTCATCCCGTTTTCCTCCTGCCTTTAATCTTTCCCAGCGTCAGGGTCTTTTCTAATGAATCGTCTCTTCGCATCATGTAGCCAAAGTATTAGAGCTTCAACTTCAGCCTCAGTCCTTCCAATGAATATTCAGGACTGATTTACTTTGGTATTGACTGGTTGGATCTCCTTGCAGTTCAAGGGACTCTCAATAGCCTTCTCCAACACCACAGTTCAAAATCATCAATCTTCAGCACTCAGCTTTCTTTGCAGTCCAACTCTTCACTTGTAGTATAGACATTTCTGAAGACATACATAAATTTGCTTTAAAAAATGGGTTTTAAAGTTCTCCAATACCCTACTGGGGCTTTGCCGGTGGCTCAGCAGTAAAGACTCCACCTTCAATACAGGAGACACAGGATATGCTGGTTTAGCTCCCAGGTCTGGACGATCCCCTGGAGGAGGCTATGACCATCCACTCCAGTATTCTTGCCTGGAGAATCCCATGGACAGAGGAGCCTGGCGGGCCACAGTGCATAGGATTGTGAAGACTGGAACATGACTGAAGCGACTGAACATACACTTTGCACTTTAAATTTTTAAATTAAAGAACTAGATTCTTCTTATTCATTCAAAAAGTATTTGTAGGAAATTAACACTTACTTATTAGCCATATTTTTCACATTTTTAAAAATACTTTAATACAGAAAGAAATGTACTTTACATTACAAACGTAATCAATATTTTACATTTTGTTATTCTTTCCTCTGATTCAATACTTAGTTTTTCACTGTTTGAGTAAGCAAAATTTTCTACAGATCTTTTGTTTTTACATTAAGTTTACTAAGTCATCTATTTATTTATATTGGGGTTTATAAAACCAATGGAACTAGGAAGAGACTTGTCAAAGTCAAAGTCACAGAATAGTTATGTTTTCCTTAGTTTATCATTGTTATTAGAACAGGATTCTGGCTGATATACTTGGTTGTCATCCTACTTATTACAGAAATGTACATGAGTGATTACTCATTGTGGACTGGACAACTTGTCAATTTGAACCAACCTTGCTCTTCTTGGTTTCCTGAAATTCCTTTTTGCCCACCACGAATTTGCCACAAATGGCATGGTTTCTGTATCCACATTGTTGTCTGGGTTTGTTTGAAATTTTCACATTAAATTTTATTTTAGATGGACTTCCCTGGTAGCTCAGCTAGTGAAGAATCTGCCTCCTATGCAGGAGACCCTGGTTTGATTTCTAGGTCAGGAAGATCTGCTGGAGAAGGGATAGGCCACCCACCCTGGTACTCTGACTTGGAGAATTCCATAGTCTGTATAGTCCACGGGGTCACAAAAAGTCGGACGTGATTGACCTCTCTTCAAAGTGGTACCTATTGGAGTTTAATGTTTTTAATTAATCTGAGCACGGAAGTGTGGTTTGGTCAGTTTCTAATCATCCTCAGAAGTGGGAGGGATGGGTTTGGTTTTCTGCCTGTTCAGTCATGTTGACTATTCTACACTCTTTGGATGTGCGTCTCTGCACTTTTGTAAAGTGATTTTTTTTCAAAGAAAGAGTTGCTGTTGGGGCAGAATCAACATCCTGGTGATTCGGTACTGAGAGAAATTAAGTTCACTCAAATAATTGGACTTTATTTAAAAATACCAACATGAAGGAATGATTTAGACAAGTAGTTATAAACATGAAGATAGATTTAAAATTATCTGGGTAGATGTCTTTTCAAAACAGCGTTCAGTTAGTAACTCACAATGATGTGTGAAATTGCACAGAGTGGAAAGAGAATTTGTTCTGGTGTGTAGCTATAACTGGAGATGTAATTTACGAGCGATGAGCGTAAGTATGATCATTCGCATCTTTGCTGAAAGTGAGCTCTCTCCCTCCCCAGTGTTAGAAGTCACTGACCAAAGACCCACTGGGGATATACCCATAGTCCAAAAGTCAGGCTAGTTTAGTTCCCTGTGGGGCTTCCTATGTGGCTCAGTGGGAAAGACCATGCCAGCGAATGCAGGAAATGCAAGAGATGCAGGCTTGATTCCTGGGTCGGGAAGATCCCCTGGAGAAGGAAATGGCAACCCACTCCCGTAGTCTTGCCTGGAGAATCCCATGGACAGAGAAGCCTGGTGCCTGCATTCGATAGGGTCGCAAAGAGTTGGACACGACTGAGCATGCGCGTGTGCACATGCGCACACGCACACACACACACACACACATACACACACACATGCACCTCTTTGTAGAAAGGGCAAATGTTTCCCAGAGGAGACATGACAATACCTCAAAAAGAACTGCTGGAAGAAGCAGCTTATAGAATTTATAGAATTCATGATTGTGCCCAATGATTCCTGGGGCTTCCCAGGTGGCTTAGATGATAAAGAATCTGCCTGCCAATGCAGAAGATCCAAGATATGCGGGTTCAATCTCTGGATTGGGAAGATCCCCTGGAGAAGGAGATAGCAACCCACTCCAGTATTCTTGCCTGGAGGATCCCATGGACAGAGGAGGCTGGAGGAGTACAGTCCATGGGGGTCGCACAGAGTCAGACACGACTGAGCGACTGAGCCCGCACATCAGTGATTCCTCTGAGGGCTTCAGACAGTGGTTCCTGGTTCTGAACACAGTATTTTCTGGAAGCAGAGGGAATTCAGATATTGTGTACCATAAACATTTTATCTAGGGAGAATGAGCATTTGGGTGGGCTGGGATTGTCGTTGGTTAAAAAGGAAAGGCAGCAGCATCCATGTCAATCCTCACTGAGCTAATGTGAGGTTTGCTGGGTGGATGTTGAGGTGGTGGGGTTGGTGTGTGCTCACCTTGTGGCAAGCAAGCTTGCAGTTTTGCTCTATTGTATACTATCTGTGTTTAGCTGGGAACACATTGTTCTGGCTGCATGCAGTGCTGGTTTTAAGTTTTTTTTTTAATGTCATGATACATCTGCTCCACCTTGATCAGCTTGGCCAGGGTCCTATTTTGATCAGTGAGTAGAAGTGGCGTGTGTTTGTTGCAGGACAAGCTCTAAGACCACTATGTTTTCTGCCTCATTGCCCTTTCAGCCCTGCTCAGAAACCCATATTGCTGACCGGGGCTGTTCCTTTAGGCTGAGCCGTGGCATGCAGACAGCACAGATCGTCATGGCTCACGTCTAAGGACGTGTAAATGCACATGCAACCAGTCTTGGCTCAACTGAGCTCCTGAGATGGAAGCGTTGTTTGCTTCCGTAATATTGCTAAGCCTGAGCTTATGATATATAAAGTTACCAGAGCAAGTTCTTGTTTACTAATAACCATTCCAAGAAAAATTGTCTAATTTACATTTTCTGTTACCGTCAACATAATTGCAAGCTAGAAACCTGATTTCTCAGTATATTGATTACAGATTCGTCTCTCATGCATGGGATCTGTAAATAATACATAACACTAGATTTCTAGCACTTTCATTTACAATGATAAACATCACATGGAGAGATTATTCTCCCAAGTACATGGATCATTTACAGAGAAATATCATTGCTGAGATGCCAAGACTCCAGGTCCTTATGATCTGTGGGTACTGTTTTTATAAACAAATTTACAAGGGGAGATAAACCATGAGGAAAAAAAACTGCTTAGGAAACATGGAGTCATTATACGAAGTTTTAGGTAAGTCAAGTGTTTATTTGTGTTGGGCAAAGATGCAGACATCTTTAATAATGATTGACTTCAGCAGGTGTGGAGTACTCAAAACTGATTGGTCATCTCTCCCCTGGACAGCTCATGATTGGGTATTCCCTTAGCATCTGCACTAACATCGGATAGTATGATGTGACATAAATTTTCATCTATTTAGTCATATGTTTGAATACGTGCATGAAAATCTGGGGACCCCAGTCCTATCTTTCCATTCAGCACATTGATGGCAAAATATGTATTTGCATGCTATTGGAAGCATACTTTCCTAATGTCTTCCTATATGAGTTGCTAATTTTCTTAATGGAGGCATTAAAGTCTCCTAAAATGATTACATATTTGTCATCACTTCCTTCTTTTGTACATCCACTAAGTACATCTCCTGGGACTACAGAACATGGATTCTTTGTGAAATGAAGCTTTTCAGTCAGGCTGGTAAAAAAAAAAAATTGTACCACCCAAGCAGATGGAACATCAGTAATTTAGTACTAATCAGCTCAACTAGTTTTTACAGAATGTCTGCCTTTCATGTTCTGTGCCTTCATTGTGTATGATTTACATCTAAGCCGAGAGGAGCTTCAAAGACCGGCAGCCATCGATAGCTGGCTGATGCTATCTAGCCTGTCATTAATTCTTCCATTACCAGTGGTCTTTGGATCAGGTGACCAGGTAGAGCTATTGAAAAGAGCGCACTCGTCAATGGATTTTCCCTTATATGATCCAGATTAAGATTTNCATGTTCTGTGCCTTCATTGTGTATGATTTACATCTAAGCCGAGAGGAGCTTCAAAGACCGGCAGCCATCGATAGCTGGCTGATGCTATCTAGCCTGTCATTAATTCTTCCATTACCAGTGGTCTTTGGATCAGGTGACCAGGTAGAGCTATTGAAAAGAGCGCACTCGTCAATGGATTTTCCCTTATATGATCCAGATTAAGATTTAGCAGGAAAAATGGCATCCTATATGTGTTTCAGACCACCAAGTGACCTAACAACCTTTATCCCATCAGCAGTAAAGGAGCAGAGACAGAAAAGGATAGAATGCCGGCAGAGTCAGTTTCATCCAGAAAGAAGGTGCTAGAACTTCAAAGACTGGCTCAGGCATGGTTAAGTATCTGTTAATTCAGGCACCCATACAATAGCTAAAGTTTCACATGGTAAAGAATTGGTTTTGTTTCAACAGTTTTTGAAAAATTAACCAACGGAAGTCATCAGAAAATGACTAACACTGGGTGCTTAGCTTTGGGGAAAATAGCTGTTTTATTATTTATTTTTTCGGAGCTTCATTTCAAGATGTTGTATCCCCTAGTGTGATTCCATGAAACAGATGCTCAGTCGTTAATCCAGTTTCTTTTAAATGCCTGAATTGAAACATTTTATCCACACTAAACTTCTCTAATTTCCTTTCAACTCTAAAAGTGGAATTTGCATTAAGTAGAATCCCAGAGGAATTTAGATCCTGTGATCTAAGCCATGCTGCTTTTGTTTAATTTAGCCACTTGTCTTAAAGGCAGGAGAGAAGCCTTTAAGATGTTGATTCATAAACGTTAGGAAGCATAGTGCTTTAATTTTTTTTTTCACTTTATTTTAGCAAGTCTTCTCTAAAGGGAAATAGAGTTGAATTACTTCTAAACAAATATCTGCAGTAGCTATAACTTGGTAATCTGATATCAGCCTGATAAATAGAGATAAGCTGGTTCTTTCATTGGATGATGGATGGAACAGAATTAATTTTAGAGCTAAAGCCATTGGAGGATGTGGCAATTATCTCAGGAAATATTGGTTCTTTTACAAGAATGGGAATAAACATGGCATGTGCAAACTGCTTACAGAAGGCTTTTTTTGCATGACTTTTCACTGTTTATTTGATGGTCATACCTACATTGCCATCAAGCTCCAAGATTTAACTCCCTTTGAATCATACGTGTATCCATGCATAATTGAATGCCAAAGTGTAGTCCTAACATTTCTTAAGAAACAACTGCCAGGAAAACAAAAGTACTCTTGCCTTGCTTGGGAGTGATAAAGGCAGGGAGAAAGGAATTAACAGAATCTATTAAACTTTTGTTTTTTACAGCGAGCATGCTGAAATAACCTGAATTTCACTATCATCATCCACATGTCGTTGCCGGGTTAAGGTTAAGGTGCTGTCGTATGTGTACTGAGGTCAGCAAACCTGAATTAATTTTTAATAAGTTCTGAGATCCTCTCCACTCAAATACAGATGGAACATACTTGAGTACTACATGTAAGTGTGTTTTAAAACATTTTAATATAACAACCTCAAACATGTACAGCAATAAAAGTCATAGTATAATGAATTCAGGAAATTCCCAGGTGACACAGTGGTAAAAGATCCACTTGCCAGTGCAGGGACACAGGTTCGAGCCCTGGGTCAAGAAGGTCCCCTGGAGAAGGAAATGGCAACTCACTCTAGTATTCTTGCCTGGAGAATCCCATGGATAGAGGAGCCTGGGAAACTACACAATCTGCATCAAATATTATAAACTCCTAGTCAATGTCATTTCATCTATATGGCCATCTACTCACTGGGAACCCATATGCATTTTAGATAAATTTTAAACTTTAAAAATCACATAATTTTATTTAGAAAGAAAAAACAGCTGCTCACATTAAACTGTTGCTTAGATACACGCTAGAGGTATATAGTCCAGTGGAATGTTAGGGGGGTATCTGTCTTCAAATATACGTGGCATAAAGGTCTCAGACTCTGTCTTGTCATATTTGATTCTAGTACTTTACCTGTCAGCATCTGAATTTTCCTAGCTGGAGACTGGGTATAATTGTTACTCAAGAGGATTAGATTTTTGGTGACAGCAAGCCAACTCAGACTTACATAATGGGAAGGGAATGCATCGCCCCAAGGGAATGTCTGAAGTAGCTTGAAGTAGGGACACAGTGCATCACTAGAAAACAGTGTTTGTCCGTGAGGGTGTACTAAGTTGTTTCACTTGTGTGTGACTCTGTGCCGCCCTATAGCCTGTAGCCCACCAGGCTCCTCTGTCCATGGGATTCTCCAGGCAGGAACACTGGAGTAGGTTGCCATGCCCTCTTCCTGGGGATCTTCCCAGCTCACTGCTGCAGCCTGTGTCTCCTTTGTCTTCTGCATTGAAGGCAGATTCTTTACCGCTGAGCCATCAGGGAAGCCCCTGTATTTCTCCATCTCAGCTCTGTGTAAGCTCCATTTCTGAAGAAGTAACATCTACCGAGCAGGCTCCTGGAGCGCCAGGATTGCATACTCTTCCTCTTGTCCAACTTTCTGCTGATCCCTAAGAGGTTATGCAAAAGCTTGGATCTGGATCCCATTGATCTACGTGAGAGTAGATGCACAGCCTTGGACCAATCCTTTGGCTGGGAGATTTATTGACTAACTTGGTGGCTCAGCTTCTCTGGTGGCTCAGATGGTAAAGCGTCTGCCTGCAATGCGGGGGACCCAGGTTCGATCTCTGGGGTGGGAAGAGCTCCTGGAGAAGGAAATGGCAACTCACTCCAGTATTCTTGCCTGGAGAATCCCACGGACGGAGGAGCCTGGTGGGCTACAGTCCATGGGGTCGCAAAGAGTCAGACACGACTGAGTGACTTCACTTCACTTTGGTGGCTCAGATAGTAAAGAATCTGCCTGCAATGCAAGAGACCCGGTTTGATCTCTGTGTTGGGAAGATCCCCTGGAAAAAGAAATGACAACCCACTGCAGTATTCTTGTCTGAAAAATCCTATGGACAGAGGAGCCTAGTGGGTCCTTGGGGACCCACATTCCTCGGGGTCACAAACTGACATGACTGAATGACTACCATTGACTGATACTGAGACCACCTTGCAAATTGAGATTGGGCGACTTCTTCCAACCACAAGGACCAAGAGATAGGAAGCTGGCTGCTCTTAATTAGGAAAAAAAAAAAAATAGAGTGCTATCATGAGACAGATGAGAAAAAAATGCTCGGCAATAGAATAACAACTGGCCACATCAGACAGAAGATCCCTGTTGACTTAGCATTGTTTTCGCATTAATGTTTCAAATGCTCTTAGTGCACATTTTGTTTTCATCATGCTCAGGCATCGTGGGTGCGTGGGTAGTGTTGCAGCCCCTCATCCCAGTGGTACTATATATTTTTGCCCCTAGATTCATTCTGTTCACATTCTCCTAAAGAAAGGCTCCCTGCCCAGGTGCAAAGAAAGTGATTACCTGACCGACTCTGACTGTAAATTCTTTCAGAGACCACTTCAGCTTCTTAACCAATGTCCAACTATTCCTCATGTGGTCTCCAGACAGTGTTACGTAGAACTGCTGAAATTCCAGGTATATGCTTAGATTATACTGAAGCTTGCAGATATTCGTGCATTTGATATTCTAAGTATCTGCAGTGAAAGAACAGAAATTAGAAATGTCCTTAAGATTGTTGTAGAAATTACTGCAGAAATGAAACCCTCAGGTCAGGTAATAAAAGTCAGAGGAAAAGCAAAGGACAGTCACTGAAGCCAGGTACATTAAAAATCTATAAGGCCAGATATAATGTTTTTGTCTACTAATTATGACTCAGGTATTGGCAGTCATTCAGATAGAGTGCAGGAGACAATTACATAAGGTTGAGAGGCACCCGGAACTTTGTAAAAGTCAGTGGTCTATATGTTTTAAGAGTAAAATTGGTAAGTAAAATGGATGCAAAGAGGAGTTTTCATAGGGTAAATACTGAACTTAAAAGCTTGCAGTGAAAAGCTTTGAAAATAGCGTTGCCATGAACCCTCACTGGAAATATAGATAATATGAGAAAATGAGCAGGTTTAACCCAAAGAGACAACGATAGGAGTTGCAATCTGAAGGCAGGTAATGAAGTCAGCAGGGAGAAGGAAATTCATGGAGGAAACTAAGAAATAGAACTAAAAAAAAAAAAAAAAATGAAATGTTTGGTAAGAATATCACCTGTAACGTTTGAGTCCATGTAAAAGAAAGAGACAATGGAATAGAAAACAACAAAGCCGGGGGTCGGGGGGGTGAATTTTAAATTTTACCCAAAGACGTCAAGGATAGAAGTATGGTTAGAACTACTTGGTCTTGCGATTCCTAATGGAATCTTGATACCAGGTTGCTTCTGGATCAGAGCTGCATGCACTGAACTGAGTTCTCACCCATGTCTTCCAACATCTTTGTCACTCCTGAGGCCAGGGTTTACTCTCTATCTGCGCATTATTAGGCAATCAGCAAGCCTTAACTGGTACTTCCCACGTGCTCTTAGGTTGAGGATATGGCATGCTTCTGCTCCTGCTTCAAGAATTTTACAGAATCTTACCGGAGATAAGCAAGTAAAGAAGCTAGGAATTGTGCACATGCGAAGTGCTGCAACTGGAAAAATATAACTTGCTAGAGGAACACAGAGGACTACAAACCCAATCACGGGCAGTCAACAATGATGCCCTGGGAACTAAGGGCAGGAGTTCTGAAGGGTAAGTCAGAGCCATCAAAGTCTGAACAGAATCTCTGGGTTAGAGAAGGCAGTTTTATATATTTTTGGACTTTTACACTGTGAGAGACGTGCACAATTCCTCAGAGATGAATGTGGCACCCTAGGGAATTTAAGAAGTCAATATGGCTGGAGTCCTTTCGCAAATAGGGAGATGAAGACAACTCTTTTGGGAAGATAGATAAACAAAAGGAGCTCATGGAGGTCTTGTTTCCCAGGAGAAGGAATTTGAACTTTATTCTGAAGAAAAGAGCTATTAAGCAGGGGAAGGGCATAATAAGGTTTGATTTTTTACTCTGAACAGTGTGAAGAGATCATTGGAGAGAATGATAGAGAAAAAGAGATTGATTCAAGAGGTATTGTCAGGAGAAGGCACTGGCACCCTACTCCAGTACTCTTGCCTGGAAAACCCCACAGACGGAGGAGCCTAGTAGTTAAGAGTCAGACACGACTGAGCGACTTCACTTTCGCTTTTCACTTTCATGCATTGGAGAAGGAAATGGCAACCCACTCCAGTGTTCTTGCCTGGAGAATCCCAGGGACGGCGGAGCCTGGTGGGCTGCCGTCTCTGGGATCGCACAGAGTTGGACACGACTGAAGCGACTTAGCAGCAGCAGCAGCAGTCAGGGTTCTAGTACATTCAGAAAAGGGTTGTCAGTGTGCTACTTCATTTGCCACGTTTATGAACTAAGAAGAAACAAATACAAGCTGTATGTAACCTCAAAAATATTCCTTTTAGGAGTATTGACAGGGCAAAGCCAATTTCAGAAGCAAATAAACATGGGAAAATAAAACAGAGGCACATAAAACACACTGTTTAAGACTGGAGTTCTTCACTGTGTCATTCCTGAATTTTTTTCCATAATTTGTTGGGAAATCCAGTACCGAACCAAAAATATTCTCAAACATTTTTTCTTTTTGTTTCAGCTATAGTGAACTCTAACAACTTTGAATAATATTGTTAGTTTCATTAACAGTATACACATATTTAATAAAGAGTAAATGTATGCATATGTACATGCAAATATTAATATACCCATGTGCATCTTATGTATGTACAAATGCCGGGAGCCAGCGTGGGAATCTCACTCATGAAACGGTCACGTGGCAGAAATCCGATGGGCAAGGCGATTCGGATTTCAGAGATTCCCCCTGAGTTNATAGTTGTGTATTCTTGCCACGTCTTCTTAATATCTTATGCTTTTGTTAGGTCCATACCATTTCTGTCCTTCATTGAGCCCATCTTTGCATGAAATGTTCCCTTGGTAGCTCTAATTTTCTTGAAGAGATCTCTAGTCTTTCCCATTCTATTGTTTTCCTCTATTTCTTCGCACTAAGCATAAATATCATCTTTTTGGGTGCTAATGGAAATGGCCCATTAGAGAGAAAACGACTGATTATGTTGGACGGTTGGAGAACTTAAGTTATGTCTAGTGTAATGGGGAAGAATGGCTACCCATTCCAGTTTTCTCGCCTGGAAAATCCCATGGACAGAGGAGCTTGGCAGGCTACAGTTCATAGGGTCGCACAGAGTTGGGTACAACTGAAATCAGTTAGCACACATGCAATAGAAAGAAACAGGGGTCAATGCAAAAGTGGAAGGAGTCCTGAGAGTTGTTGGGCCTATAATGGCTCATCAACAGCAGGATGCAGGATGGCGGAGTTAAGGGATGCGAGTGCTAGGAGCTGGGTAGATGTGTGTGACTCTAGTCTAGGTCATGGGTTAAAAGTGAAAGTGGAAAGGGGAACGCTGTGGTCTGAGAAGGGAATAGAGACGGAAGGATTACTTTGGAAAAAAGGAGAGTAAATATACTAGGAACTAGGAAGGAGCGTGATTGCCTGACATCTTTGAGGGCACACTTAAAGTCTGTTGTTAAGCACTGAAAGGGAAGCCAAAGGTGGGATGAACTGGGAGACTGGGCACTGACACTATTGATACTATGTATAAAATAGCCAGCTGACGGGGGCATACCATAAAGCACTGGGAACTCTACTAATGCACTGTGGTGACCTGAAAGGGAGGGAAACCCAAAAGGGGGGATATGTGTTAGGATGACTGATTCATTTTGCTGTACAGTAGTTGCTAACACAGCATTGTAAAGCAACTATATTGCAATAAAAAATTTTAAAAGTGAAGCCAGCCACTTAAGTGGTATTTCTTTTCTAGCTACATATGTGTAATGTGTAGTAGAGAGAAGTTAAGAATTAATCAAAGTTTTGCTCTTGCCTAGTGACAAGGAGGGAAAGAGAAAGGAGGCTGAAGAAGAGAGTGAGAGAGAGGTGTAACTGAGTTAAGTTCATCAAGTTTGTAAGGGAAGGGGTGGTTATAATAAATTACCAGGGACTGAACTCCCTGGTGGCTTTCCCTGTTGCAGGCTGTAAAGAATCCACCTGCCATGCAGGAGATCTGGGTTCGATCCCTGGGTTGGGAAGATCCCCTGGGGGAGGGCATGGTAACCCACTGCAGTGTTCTTGCCTGGAGAATCCCTGTAGACAGTCCATGAGATTGCACAGAGTCCGACACGACTGAAGCAATTAAGCTGCAACAACAGAAGTTGGGTAAGAAAGAGAGAATTGAAACCAAGGGGATAATGGAGAGTAAAACTTTGGTACAGTCAATGAACTGGGAATCATGGTGGAGTCTAAAAGTTGACAAAAATATGGTACAAGATAGAGATAGCCAGAAAGAAAAGTGAAGGGGACTCCAGAGAGGGATACACAGAATTTACACTGGAGTGGTGGCCCTTATTAGTAGTGACAAGGTCTAGCTACAGCTGTGAGCATGCTAGAAATGTAGAAGAGCTGAGACTTAGATTAATTCATTTTTACAAAGTTTAGCAGGCTAATGGTGTGGTTTAATCGCTAGTGGTGTCCAACTCTTGTGCTCCCATGGACTGTAACCCGCCAGGCTCCACTGTCCATGGGATTCTCCAGGTGAGAAAGCTGGAGACGGTGGTCATTTTCTTCTCCGGGGGAACTACCAGACCCTGGACTCACACCCAGGTCTTCTGCTTTGTGGGCAAACTCTTTATCGCCTAAGTCACCAGGGAAGTTCTAGTGCCAGAATGCAAACCCAGGATGTAGGACCTCAGAGCTCACACAGAACTGCATCCAGTTTTCTTTTTTCAAGTTTTTTTTTTTTTTCTTTAGCTATAGAACAATATCAACTACATGGTAACCTCCATTTGCCAGTATTGCTGTCAGAAATATGCGACAGACTTTGGTTTTAATGAAGCATAGTTGTCCATTTGTTCTGAGAAATACAAGAGTTCTTACCCTAGGAGGCCTTCCATGTATTCTCAGCAGCATCTGTGGCCACCAGAGTAGGGTGGCCAATCAAACTTCATCCCAGAAACACTCAAAGGAGTTTGCAGAGAGGGCTTGACCGGAAGCTCAGCTGCTTTTAGCATTTTACTTTTAACATCACAGTTATTCCTCCAACTTCCAGGAAATGCTCTGCCCTTTCATATCACTCTTGGATATGAAATGGACATCTTTTACTCTTGGAGTTGTTTATTTATGCTTGCATTCTTAATGTGAATTTGTACCATTGGCTGATATTGTTAATTCCTACACTACAAGGGTTGTTTATATTTAAACCGTCTTGCATTTCTCATAACTCAGTGCGAAAAGTATCTTGCATAGTAAATGGCTTTGGTAATCAGAGTTATTTGCATTCCTTAAGATTAAAATCATACAGCGACTTCCCTGGTGGGCTGATGGTTAAGAGTTCCACTGAAAGGGCCATGGATTCCATACCTGGTTGAGGAACTGACATTCCACATGTAAAGTGGTATGGCCAAAAAAAAAATTTTTTTTAAGGTGTTTTTTTTTTAAAAAGATTAACATCATTCTTATGACAACCAAATGGTAATGCATGGTAGAGGAATGGAGAGAGGAAACAAGGAAAAGGTTTACTCCTATAAATGCCATATGACAATACACTGAAAACAATCTTTGTAGTAATTATTCAAATAAAAATAATATGCTTCTTTTCTTCTAAGTTTTCTGAGTTGAGACTCAGTGCCAAGCCAGATATTAGTGAGTGAAATCATAAATGCCTATCATGTAATCTCTTTTTTATAATTTCTGTAACTATGATTTGTGACAACTTTTTTACTGGTATAAAGCAAAGAGAAACAAGAAGAAAAATCCCTAAGAGATAAAACTTGTTCTATTATCTGCTTCCTAAAGAAGATATTAATTTAAAGAAGCTCATTATTATTCTTAAAAATTGTTCCCTATTATCTTTAAAGCTTGAAGACAGATTTCTATTAGCATTAATACTTGAGACTAGCATTTCACTTTGTAAATGTGGGCCTTTTGAGCATATATTTGTTATAGAGCTCTAAAAATTTTTATTGGTTTTCTTATATTCAGATATATTCCTCACCTCATTTACTGCTATAAGAAGAGAAAGATTTAGAGTTTTAAGGAATACATAAAACGATATTCAATTGTAGAAAATCAGAAAATTTAGCTGAAGTTGTTAGGTGCAATCAAGTTTCTACTCTATTCCCAGAATCTAAAGAAAATAAGAAAACATGAAAGATAGAAGGGAGTGAAGGAGGCTAAGAGAGGCATAATTTATTATCAGATATGGCCATGAAAGAGAAACTCCAGAAATCGTAAGAGAATAATCAAATGGATATAGAGCATATCTTTTTAATTTCCTGATTATAAAAGCACTGATTCAAAGAGACTGAGGAAAAAAAATCAAACACGCTAACTCAGAGACATCAAGATAGATTTGAGTTGAATGACTTGACAAAAAGAAACCTAACGCTAGGATGATTGCATTTAGGGGGCAGGGGTCCCAAAGAAAAACCCTGCACAAAAGACTTTGGAAGAAGTAGGAAACCGATATGGCAGACATCTTTATTCAATGAGCAAGAAGGAAAATAAAAAGAAAGGCTGGAGGTGATCTGTGAGAAAATGCTGAAATTGAAACAAGGAACAACCCAGAGAATAAAAGCAAATTAAAATAAACTAAAAGTGATTAAGAAAAGGAATAAATATGAGATCAACTTTTAAAACTATGAAATAATAAATATAATGATGGTACTAAAATAGCACTCATTTTCTTAATTTCATTGAAGAGGACAATGTCTATAAAGGTAAACGCATAATCATGATCATATAAAATGGCAACAAAATTAATGGCACAAGAATTGTGTCGACTCTTTGCAACCCCATGAACTGTAGCCTGCCAGGCTCCTCTGTCCATGGAATTTTCCAGGAAAGAATACTGGAGTGGATTGCCATTTCCTTCTTTATGGGATCTCCCCGAACCATGCATCAAACCCACCTCACTTTCATCCCTTGCGTTAGCAGATGAGTTCTTTTTTTGCCACTGGGTCACCTGAGAAGTCCTATGAAAGAGAAAGTATGACTTGTGAGTTCACACTATCCTGCAACAAGGAAGAAGAGTTACAATGTGAACCTGAAAAGATGAGAGCTTTGTTTTATAGGAGAGATTGTTTGTTTGTGTAACAGAGTGGCAGGGAAATGATTTGGGGCTTGCATAAGGATCAGGAAAAATAGAAACTACCCATCTTGCCTCTTCCCTGGTGGTTCAGACAATAACAAATCTGCCTACAATGCGAGAGACCTGAGTTCATGCCCTGGCTTGGGAAGATCCCCTGGAGAAGGCCATGACAACCCACTCCAGTGTTCTTGGATTCTCCAGAGAATCCGCATGGACAGAGGAACCTAGAAGGCTATAGTCCACGGGGTCACAAAGAGTTGGACGTGACTGAGCAGTCGACTAGGAACACAGCACACCGACCTTGCCAATGAGTTACGGGGCGGGGCGGCCGGGAAGTGAGGTGGTGGTGGGAGTATAATTAATCATATGGTGGCTAGTGGAATGAACGTTCCATTTACTGAGAGATAAAAATACCATCAGTACTGTGTAAATCTTGGATATTCTTAAGATAATTCTAGAGCGCAGATATTGTATTCAATATGCAGAAATTGTAGTTCATAAATACAGTTATGGTGTACATTAGCTTACTTATCTACATCAGGACATAAATCCAGTTCTGCATGAATACAAATTCCATGTTCTTTCAATTATAATAGATTCTACTCTGTATCGAGGGGTACTTAGTTACTGGAGAGACATTATTAGTCTCTAAGTCATGTGTCTTTTGCGACCCCATGGGCTGAATCTACAGGCTTTTATATCCATGGAATTTTCCAGATGAGAATACTAGAGATACATAAACTACAAAAATCAAAAAGTTAAAACTGAAGAAATCTATGGTGGGGAAGACACTCATAGGCTAAAAAGTTAATTTCCTTTTTGCACTTTAGTTTTTACCTGAAGGATTTGATGTCATGGGGACAAAGGTCAGGACTGAGGCATTTCGGTAAAATCTCTTATTTAGAGCCACAGCATTAAGACAGACAATGACAACATCTATATCCCATGTCAGTTGCCACGTTTCACGTGGAAAAAGTAACAATTTCACAGGAATTAGTGCAGCATAGTCTCCAAGAATGTTTCTCAAATATGCACCAATGGTCATGATATCCGAGTCACTGAGACTAGTTCTCTCACCCTATGGTCACAATTTCACTTAATTTGTTTTGAAGGAACACATATTCACATTATTTTTTTAAATGATTTACTAAATTTCCTCTTAGGACACACTTACTAATAGTGATAACAAGTATGCCAAACCTTTTCTAACCCTAGGAAATAGGTTTAAAGCTTATGCCTTAAAAGATTGCAAATAATTCCTCAGAGATGATAGGTAATGTATATAAAATGGCAGGTCTGAATTCAGTTGCATCAAAAAAGGGCCATGAACATGAAACTGATTATACTGAGATCCCTGAAAGCTATGTTTACCTATTTCTCTCCCAGCTCTCTTACCCTTTGGCACCATTTTGATTCACTTAAAGTTCTCTACTAACTTGCTTTACAACTCTAAATGGCAATAATGATTCATATAGTCATTTTAGGCCTTTTTAGTTTTTAAGTTTTTTATAGGTTTTATTTAATGTGGACTATTTTTAAAGCCTTTATTAAATTTGTTACAATATCACTTCTGTTTTATGTTGTTTGTTTGTTTGGCTTTGTTTCTGGCTGCAAGAACTTGAGATCTTACCTCCCTGACCAAGGATGGAATCGGTGCCTCTTGCATTGAAAGGCAAAGTTTTAACCACTGGATCACCAGGTAAGCCCCTAACATGTTTTTAAACATCTTATTTGAATTTATTTTTTTCTAGGAACTCACTCCATTATACCACGATTACTTTATTTTGGAAAACATTAGGGATTTCCCACTCCTACACAAATAAATAGAAACTTCTCTAACATGCAAAATTTATACCAAGTCCCCTGGTTGCTTTTATTCTGTTTTACTGTCAAATATCATTAGCATTTTTAATTTACAAAAGAAATGTTTTAACGTCCAAAACATTCCATTGCATGAAAATACTTTGTCAATTTGATGAGATTTATTCCAGGTCCTATAATTTAGGCAAGTTATTTCATCCTATCTCAAACCATCAAGAATTGTGATAATCACCTGATTCATTGTTAATAGCATCAAATTTTTGTATAAATTTAATAATATAACAAATTAAAACAACTTAATACATAGAAACCTTCAATACTCCGTAACTTGGCAACTGTAATTATTCTTCCAAACTACCTCTTTGCCAAACCCTTGTGAATATCATTACTTATAGTAGACTTCATAATATTTACCTTTTAATTGAGTATATGAAAGACAATTTTATTTAAAGTTTTTAAATTCCTACTCTCGGCGTTAAAAATAAACCTAAGTGTTGAGATCTAACATAGAGTTTGTGTTTCTAATTTCTTTAAGACAAGCTTAAGCTTTTCACGTCCAGTGTTACATCAAGCCTAGTAGAGGATTATTGCTATCAAACTGCCTAAAATTGGTGGTGGGTTTGGGGGAGCATGCTCCTGGGAGTTAAGGTGAGTCAAGGAAAACTAAGGAAAGTAATTAAGGAATGTCAAGGGGAAGGGTATCTGACACAAAAATAGTCTGGCTTTCCTGCTGTGCTAGCGAATGTTGTGGAATCTGGCAGGCAGTGTCATTAATGAGGGTGATTATTATCTCCTCCTGCTTTTTGTTATTGTTAATTTTTGAAAGTTCCTTTAGCAAGAGCTTGCCAGAAGTTGTCATGATACAGCAAACAAGGTTATTAGGCAGATACTGAGTGTTCTGAGATGCACACGGGGAATACGATTTTTAAAAATTCAATCTTTTATAGGCTACACGGGATTGTCAATGGTCCTGAAGGTAAGATTGTATTGTCTCTTTTATGTTTTACCGGAACTGATGTTCTAAAAGATCTAAAAGACTGTGAGAAAGGCGATCTAAATTAAAATATACGTCTTTTGAAATTCCTCCAGGTTTTAAAATTGTTTGTGTTCATGGATTTGGAAGAATTGAAGGCTAGGATTGTGTGGTTTCTCACGACTTTCTGATACATTGATTTAGGTCAGTTGATGTCTAATTTAAGTATTTACAATATTTGGAGACAAAAATACAGCACTATTAAGCATTTTAGTGTCACTTGCCTTTAATTCAGGAAAGCAATTGAATTTCATTAGACATCCTTTCTCTTCTGAATCACTACAGTTCTACAGATTTTAACTAAGTGGTTTGTCACGGTAGATTCTAAGGCTCCTGTGAGCTTTACCTTAGATCATTAATTCAGAAATATACTGGTTACTGCCATATTGCTATAGCATCCTTTCTGTGTTTATCCATATGTGTGTGTAATTTAATTTCCATTCATGGGAATTATTACCTTATCTCTTTTGCTATATTTCTGATTTAGTCCCACATGTTTTAATCCTTGGCTATTGTGTAAATAAGATAGACTACCTTAAGTGTTCAAATTCAAATGTAACATATGGGCAGCCAGGTGTCCCTGTCTTAGAAAAAAGCTTGAGGATTTAGGAAAATATTTCACAGAGCCAACACCCTTGATTGTATATTTCACCCGTAAAATATGGGAATTAAGAGTGGTGCCTGCTAATTTTGTCTGAAGATGTGCAAAGCTGATATTCTTTCCCTCCTTCTGTCCTAGAAAGAACAAGGAGAACTAAGACTAAAGTGAAGCATTACTTTATTTATTTATTTTTATTTCTTTAACATATAACTGGGAAAAAGTTATGGCCTCCATATGAGGACTACTTGGAAGACCCTCCAATTAGGATGTGTGAAGAGACCAGAATGTGATGAGAAAGATATCAAGAAAAGTGGACCAGGTCATCAAAAAAGACCCAATCAAACAATCCTCAAGGGCTAGGTGTGAAATCCAAACCCCTAGTTTAAAACAGAGGGGAAAAAAGGACTGGAAAGGATGACACCAGAGAAACATTGAAATGCTGTTTGATTTCAGAAAGTGATACCACAGATTAATAAAGAATTGCATTTAAAAATCCATATTTGTAGAATAAAATTTGCACCTGTGGAGTGAAAAAAGTCCTGTCTTTGAATTTAAGATAAAAATATAAATTAGAAAATGAGAAAAAACACCATACATATTTTATTCCCTCTTGGCTAGGAAGAAGCAAGTAAAACAGTAATTTGCCTACAAGTTTTGGACTAAAAACTATAAGGTAATCAGAAAAAAAAAAATCCCAAAATAAAAACAAAAGAACAATAAAACAAAAGAGCAACAAAGACCTGTAGCTATATCTAATCCAAGAAAGCCTGCCTGTAAAAATCTGAGACAATAAACAAATAAAAGGAACTAAACTAATAAGTTTTCCCATGGTCATGTTTGGAAGTGAGAGTTGGACTGTGAAGAAAGCTGGGTGCCGAAGTATTGATGCTTTTGAACTGTGGTGTTGGAGAAGACTCTTGAGAGTCCTTTGGGCTGCAAGGAGATCCAACCAGTCCATTCTAAAGGAGATCAGTTCTGGGATTTCTTTGGAGGGAATGATGCTGAAGCTGAAGCTCCAGTACTTTGGCCACCTCATGTGAAGATTTGACTCATTGGAAAAGACTGTGATGCTGGGAGGGATTGGGGGCAGGAGGAGAAGGGGATGACAGAGGATGACATGGCTGGATGGCATCACTGACTCGATGGAAATGAATTTGGGTGAACTCCAGGAGTTGGCCATGGACAGGGAGGCCTGGTATGCTGCAATTCATGGGGTCACAAAGAGTTGGACACGACTGAGGAACTGAACTGAACTGAATCTAATAATTTGAACTCAAGCATCTTCTGATTGTAAGCAGAATAGAATAGCTGATGGCAGATGGGATTTCTGCCTAAACAACTAGAAAAGACAGAATCAAAACTGGTAGATTATCTTTTGAAGCGTGCTGAATGATGCAAGGGTAAGTGGAAGCATAGAGCTGAGAACCTGAAAGGGAGAATCTTGGCAGGTTAGTGACCTGCAGAAATTTCACTCAGCCTGATTTATGGAGAGAGAAAGTGACTGGGCATCAGATGTTACCTCTATAGGAAGAAGCTGGCAGGGAGGGGTCAGGAGAACAAATAACACAACAGCAAAATCCCCAGGCTTTGCCTGGACAGTGGGCTTCATACACCTGGACAGTTTTTCCCTAGGACGTTTCCAGAGACTGGACAGGCAGGATGGGGCCAGGGCAGGCTTCACAAAGGAATGCAGACTAACAGCCAGAGAAGAAACCTTTTGAAAAGCAGACTGGAGTTCTCCTGCGGTAGGGTGATACATGATCGGAGGTGCCTGAGGTCAGCGGCGTGCAGAACACACAGGACTCTCTGATAAAAAAAAAAAAAAAAAAAAAAAAAAAAAAACCTTTGATGGTTAAGGACAAACCTCAGGCAGAAAGAATTGTTTCTGATTCAGTGACTGTGGTCAACTTGACTCTAGAAATCCTTTCCAGAGAGAGTCAGAAGAGAAACAGAAAATTGCACAACTTAGTGACAGATTTTAGCATATTTTCCTCACAAGCAACAGAAGTAAAACAAAAAGAGTCTGTAATGATAATAAAGACTTGAGATTGGCTTCCCTGTGGCTCGGAGGTTAAAGTGTCTGCCTGCAATGCAGGAGACCTGGGTTCGATCCCTGGGTGGGGAAGATCCCGTGGAGAAGGAAGTGGCAACGCCCCCCCAGTATCCTTGCCTGGAGAATCCCATGGATGGAGGAGTCCACAGAGTCGCAAAGAGTCGGACACAACTGAGCGACTTCACTTCACTTTCACTAAATGACATAAGGATACTGTCTCCATCAACATCATGGAACATGTTCTCTTGACACACACAGGTAACATACACCAAAGTTAACCATACCAGGGTCAATAGGTAAAACTGATGAAATTTCTAAAGATTCCATTTACTCAGAGTAGATTTTCTGACTGTGATAGAATTAAGTTAGAAGTCAATAATCAAAAAGGAATTGAAAACTGCCCCAAGTTTTAGAAAACAAGCAATATGCCTCTAAATAATGCAAATCATAGTGGAAATTATTAATAGAAAATATGTCAAACGGAATGTTAAAAATATCAGACTTATAGGAAAGCAGATAAAACCGTGCTAGAAATATAATTTATAACCTCAAATAAATCTATTAGAAAATAGTCCAGGAAAATGTGTTTTTATCCTCTATCTCTAAGGCAAATAGTGAACAAGACAAATATTGGTTAAAAATATGGTAATCTCTTAGTAAGTCTAATAAAAGGTAAAAAGGATCATAGGGAGAGAAAGTCGAGTAATAAAATATATTCCCCCTATAGATTCCATAGACATTAAAAAATATATGATGAACAGTTTCATGCTGCAAACTGACAATTTAAAATTGACCAAACATTGAAAAATATTAATTGAAAATATCACAGAAAGAAATACAGAATAAGATTACTCCTAAATGCACCTCTCATTTTGAACCAGTAAGCCAGTTGCAAGAAGACAAACACTATATAGTTCCAGTTATATGAGGTATCTTAAAGTACTCAAACTCATAAACATAGAAGGAGAATGGAGGTGACCAGGGGCTGAGAGAAGGGAGTATGGAGAGATTTTGTTTAATGAGCAGAGCATTTCACTTCTTCAAGATGAAAAATTTTCACAGATCTGTTGCAAAACAATATGAATGTATTTAGCACCATTGAGCTGTACACTAAAAAATGGTGAAGGTGATGTTTTATGTGTTTCTTTTTCACAATTAACTTTTTTAAAATATAAATTTATTTATTTTAATTGAGGTTAATTACTTTACAATATTGTACTGGTTTTGCCATGCATCAACATGAATCCGCCAGAGGTGTACANATTTTATGAAAATAACCATTTTTTAAAAAAGATGAAAATACTTGCATTGTTTTGTATTTTGTAAATTTCCCTTAAAATTTGACTTAACTGAACCCAGTGCGTTTCCAGTAGGCTCTTTGTAACCCCATGAACTGCAGTATGCCAGGCTTTTTTGTCTTTTACTGTCTCCTGGAGTTTGTTCAATTCTTGTCCATTCAGTAAGTGATGTTGTCTAGCAATCTCATCCTCTGCAAACCTCCTTTTCCTTTTGCCTTCAGTCTTTCCCAGCATCAAGTTCTTTTCCAATGAGTCAGCCCTTTGCATCAAGTGGCCAATGTATTGGAGTTTCAGTCCTTCCAGTGAATATTCAAGGTTGATTTCCTTTAGGACTGACTGGTTTGTTGTCTTCCTTGGGATCTTTTAAAAGTTGTTTAAAAGTCTTAGCCTTCTGGTTGTAGAAGTTGTAAAACTTTAGTGTTTTAAACTTTGTTTAGGTAGAATAAACTTTTTTATAGGAAGGCTATCTGTGTGAAGAAAAAACCCAAATACAGAAAAATAAATGATACACCTCAAATAAATCGAGACAATTTTAACCTTTGAAATAACAGAATACTTGACATTTGAGCTAGCTATTCAGAATAAAAATAGTTGCAGAGTTTACTGTTAATGAAAATATATTCCTTGAAAACTGCAAGACAAGTGATACTATCTTAATTGAAATAAAAGAAAGAAAAAATAGGACTAGGGGGTCTTTGTTTTTATGTTCATTTTTGTTGTTGCTATTTTTTTTAAAAATAGCTATTACATGTTTGAGCAAAAGGAAGGTAAAATCCATTCCAAAGAAATAAGGTTTATATTTGTCTTCTGAAAATCAGAGTCTCCTGTATTTACTGCTTCGACTTGCACAGCAGGATAGCATGGTGTGAGGTCAGTTCTTGTTGAATTGGAATTTAAGGCATGCGCGCCTTCAATTATAGTAATAACTGTGATAAAATAACCATTTATATAAGAGACCTTAAAAATGTGCCACAAATGTTTTGGGCTTTGTTTAAAATGAATATATGCATTGGATCCCTTATGCTATTTATATCTGAACAACAGAAGAACATGGTAGTAAGCGTGCTTTGTTTTTTAGGTTCTAAGTTTGAAATGGGTAGGCTGGAAAAAAATGGAGATTCTGAAGGATGTCATGGGACCTATTCTTTTTCTGTAGTTGTCCTGCTGGTGGTCAGATGGTGTTTTAGAGCCTGAGCTCTGGTATGAGACTATTGAACAGCCCCACATCACTCCATATTGGGAAGTTTATAAAGTACATGCTCTCTTTCCTGAAGTTTTGTCATCTCTAAAATGGGGCACTAGTAATTGCAGCTGCTTTGTAGACTTTCATTTCAGATGCTCAGTTGCTCAATCATGTCCAGTCCTTTGAGACACTGTGGACTGTAGCCAAGTTTCTCTGTCCATGGGATTCTCCAGGCCAGAATACTGGGAGTGCATAGCCTTTCCCTTCTCCAGGGGATCTTCCCAACCCAGGGATTGAACCCAAGTCTCCCACATTGCAGGCTGAGCCACAAGGAAAGCCCAAGAACCCTCAAACTGGAGTATAAATGACTCATTCATTTTCAGACTTGATTCCTTTGGTTCCAAACCTCAGTACTAAAGAATGTCAATTTTAAATATTTTCGAAATGTCAGTAGTTATATTGGTAGTTAAGTATTCTTTCGATGATTACCATGCCAAGATCCAGTACCTCATGGAAATTTTCTTTTAAAAAAGCACGCTTTTAAGAGCAAGCAGAGATTATCATTTTGTATTTGTAAATGTAGTCCTTTCTTAAGAGAGGATCTGGGCTTCTGCTTGCACAGTGCACGGGGCAGTGGAGCACTGTGAAATTAACTGATGATTAATGACAGCTTTCGCAAAGGATGGATCATGACTCTGTCCTCCCAGGACACCTTGAAATGATGAATCTACACGTCATACGTTATGTTACACACACACAAACACCTCTTCACAGTTTGTTTGCTGTAAATATTGATGCAGTGACAGGTGGGGAATAAGGGCAGCTTTCTGAGTTCCCTCTGCTTCTTTGAGGGGACATCTCCCTTCGCTAACCCACTTTATTCTGCTAAACTCATTCCACATCTTATGTTTCTGGTTGAATTCTTGTTCGGTTGTTGTGTAGTTTCTTTTGCTGGGGTCCTATGATGTAACTCTTTAAGATGTTTTGATGGTAGAACTCACATGTAATAAACGATGATCAATCCTGTTCCATCTGTCAGGATGGTGTGGGTTTTGAAGTCAAATAAAGATTGACAGGAAAAGACAGTCTTTGTATGATAGCGAGTGTCTTGGCAAACATAATGATAATCTGGCTGTATTTAGAGATCCAGGATCGTTTCTTATGCAGTGATACCCTTCTGTGCACTCAAGGAGAATCAGTGAAACAAGCATTTGGCTTCTCTGTGCTTGCTTGGGCAGCAGAATAGAAACTCTGATGAGACCAGCATAGACTAAAAGGAAACTGATAGCTGCAGTCACTACGCTTTTGGGAAACAAAGCAGACATTTTATATTTGATCTCAGTGAAGCTGGAGATAACTGATGCTATCCACTAGGGTCTCATAGCCTGGTTTTCCATTCTCTGTGCTCTGAATTCACTTGGACAATATTCCAAGAAAAGGCTGCTTCTACAGAGAATCGCAGTCCACTGGGAAAACACTCCGGCAGGAGCCCTGGGGGTGTCTTTTCTATCTCACAGTTCACTTCCATGCTCAGAGGAAATCCACGTGATACTGAATCTCTTATAAGGGGTTTGGTTCTAAAATCAGCATGGGAAGTGAAAATGTATACCATCAAAATAACATAACCAGTGAACTGAGGCCCTCGCTCCGTGAGAGGCAGTCAGAAATGAAGACTGCCTGGGGACGAGAGCGAATCAGATATTTCCTCTCACCATCTCCCGCTTCTCTGCGGGGCTTATCGAGCTGCTGTTTATGGGACACTTGATAATTTAAAAGCGCTGTCACACAGATCATTTGATGTCATTTGTACACGACCTACATGTGGCATTATTGCTACTTTAAAAATTAAAAACAAAATAAAAAACTTTGCCTAAAGACTTAAGCTAGGACTCACATTTCACGGCAGTTCTATTTTTTTCCCGAATTTCTTTTCACTAATCTTTTTTTCTCTTTCCCTTTTCCCAGCATAACCGTGGGAACACACTCTGGTAGAGGAGGGGCTCGCTCAGGTTCCTACTTGTCTGCTCCCTGTGCGTTCGTGTCCTTCACAGATCTTTAGCTCTTACCTGTTCTAAAAGGTGGATCAGTCTATCCTTCAAAGTTGACCCTCTCCCTTGGGTAGACTGCAGATGTTTAAGGACTCGAAGTCACCAGGCTCTGCTTCTGTGGCTCTAAAACTGAAAAAGTTACATGGGGTAGCCATTTATCCTCAGCTGGTTTGTGGCCATCGGTTTTAATGTCTACTGCCCGGAATCAATGACGTGAGGACAAACCGCTTCTAATCTCTTCTGCTGCCGTTGCTCCCTCATTTCAGGCTTAAAACACAGCATCGTTTTTCTCATTTCTTTTCCTCTTCAATAAATTCTTGACAGCTCAAGCATCTTGTTGTGTAACCTTGGAAATACTTTCAAAAATCTCTGTTGCCTCTCAGTCTCTCCAAATCTCCATTTACATGCATGATGGTCACTAGTTCTCCTGTGTTCTTATTGTTTCTAATTTTTAAGTTAAAAAAAAAAACAAACCACTTGAGATCTTACTCAAATTACAATTCTATTTAAAATATTCTGATGAAGTACAACTACATTTGCCAAATAATTCACTAAAATGGATAGACAGCCTGATCACTAATGGAATATTTGATATTAACTGACTCAGAATGGGAGATCTTTCTTATTGAAAGTATTTCAAATATACACCAATAAACTCAAGTCACCTTAATTGTGAACAACTTATATAATAGTAACATATCTCAGGGAAAACTGGAGAAATTGTGTGTGAATTTTGATTGGATGGGAAAGTTAATGTAGAAAAGAATATTGGTTTGCGGTTTAAAAGTTTGTAGCCATGTTTTTGAAATCTGACTTTTATCAAATTATAAATGATGGATTAAAAACCACATTTCTATTTGTTGGAAGTATATGTGTTAATTGACCATAATTCTTATTTTTATTTTCTTATTATGCAATCGTGAAACATGAGGATATGAGAAATGTCTGATAGATTACCAAGTAGCACTGAATATTCTTTACGGTATTGAAGGGCATCCGCACAGTTAGTAACATCCACGTTGTACATCCTTCATAACACGTGTAAAGGAGAGATATACACTTTCATTTGACCATGAAAAGCAACCTGAATTTGTCTCTCTGCCGAAACTATTTTAATTTTTATAAACAAAATGCAAATCTTCCTGACTGTTTCACTATCCCAATTGTTGATTTTTAATTTATTCTTGATTTTAGGAACTAGCAGAAGGTTATGAGTTAATTTCTCAGTTGTTTTGTGAATTGTTCCTGGGATAAAATCAATTCCTTCTTGGTCTACTCATAGTTGATAAAACCTGGATGATTGAAACTGACCCTGGTTTTAGTCTTTTTTCTAAAAATTCTTAATTATTGTCATTTCTTAATTGGCTAAAGGAGAAATTTGTTAAGGAAATATAGAAACTCCATCATGGCTATTGCTTCTAAGATATTTATTNATTTCTCAGTTGTTCTGTGAATTGTTCCTGGGATAAAATCAATTCCTTCTTGGTCTACTCATAGTTGATAAAACCTGGATGATTGAAACTGACCCTGGTTTTAGTCTTTTTTCTAAAAATTCTTAATTATTGTCATTTCTTAATTGGCTAAAGGAGAAATTTGTTAAGGAAATATAGAAACTCCATCATGGCTATTGCTTCTAAGATATTTATTTTATTGGGGTATAGTTGACTTACAACGCTGTTTTAATTTCATGTGTAAAACAAAGAGTTTCAGTTATATGTATACATATATATCAATGGCATTTGTATATAATGGCATATACTATGTATTATAGCACACATTTTACAAAACTTTCATTAAGTTTAAAATAATTAAATCCTGCACACTTTGGATTTTGTAGTAGGTAAGTAGCATTGATCACTGACTGAATGTATATTCATTGAATTATCATGATTTTCCAATTAAAATATAGTTAATTTTATTTTCATGCAATGTTCATGCAAAATACTAAAAATTTTAAATTATTTTCATTTAAGGAATTCTGAGTACATGCTATTAGAAAAAATATCTCGAGTCCTTTCACTCATTTTATTAGATTATACATGATTTGGGTGCATATTCTATGAAGAAATGAAATAGGTTAAAATGAGATTATCTAGTAAAATGAATGTAAGGATTTGAAAAAAAGATGAGAACATAAGAACGTTAAGTTAAAAGAATCCAGTTTTTATCCAGATCATTGTCTCAGATTTAAGAGCCCATCATTTCGTTCAACTGGGAAAATAGTAAGCATTAGAAAAACAGGCATTAGAAAGAAATCTCACAAACTTCCATATAATTCTTACCGTACAAAAGCATGAGCAAATGGTCAATTTTTTCGAGTAGGTGTGCTTTGTACAAATTCAATTATATTCCTGCAAAGCGCCATTGGAATCGTACATACACATTTAAAAATAAAATTTGTGGCTTCTTCTGTTGAAACCATCTGAACTGTCAGTTTAGCTAACCTTTGTTTGCCTGTCATTGAGTTCCCGTGATTAAATGTGAAGATTATAATCATTAACCATGCCAGGGGCTCACTGTGGGTGGAATTTGATGTGTGGATGACATTCTGTTTGTACGATGAAGTCAAAATCAGCCTTCATTTTTTCAGGCTCAGCACCCAGAGGTCTCCAGGTTAGTTATCAAGGGCCTGCAGCCTTGTATTTCCTAACTTTATATTAAATATTGCATTCATATTGACTGGGGAATATTTCCCTACAGCCTGTAATCTCTGCATCTCCTTTAACTGGGACGCATACAGAGTTGCCATCACAAGGGAAGAAATTTAAGAATTTTCATTTATAGAAAAATATTAACTTATAAACATTTTAAGCTAATAAGCAACTTTAATGAATACACATTTGCAATTTGATTTTTCATGTTAGTTCATTGTTATAAAGGGTAGTAACAACAAGAATATTAAACATTGCTGAAATTATTCAGCTACAGATGAAAGTAGAGCATATATAATTTTAACAGGCTGTGATAAAACAATTTTTCTAAGAGTATGCTGGTCTTCAATAACTTTCTCTAGCTGTTATTATTCAAAACGAATCTCAATATGTTTCTTCACTATGTAGGAAAGAAATATTACTTAGTAATTAAAGTGCGTAGTAGTTTGAATTCAAATAAAACAGGTTTTTTGTTTTTGTTCTTTTTGTTGCTGTTTAGTCACTAAGTTGTGTCCAACTCGTCGCCACCCCATGGACTGTAGCATGCCAGGTTTCCCTTCCCTTCACTGTCTCTAAGCATTTGCTCAAAGTCATGTCCATTGAGTCAGTGATGCTATCTAACCATCTTATCCTTTGTTCTTTTAGATCGACTTAAACTCTGTTGAGAAGATCAAAATCAGCTGGCATTTTGGCTAACACTTCATATTTGAAAAAATACGAAATTGAAGGAAAAGATTATTTTTATATTTATATTATTTTACTGTTTATAACTTTTTACTATTCTCTTGCTTTTTTAAAATCAAGACCAGATTTGTAATTTGTATTTCTAACTCCATATAATAGTTTAAAGATTTATCCTGAATATTTGAATTTGCCAACCAACTTCCTTCAAAAGTTACATCCTTTGCAGCTGATAAAAGTGGTTAAATCCAGTGATTTTACTATGTAAATTTGTAAGCCTCAAGATACATTATCACTAATTCAGCCATGTTTCAAAGAGAAGAGTCTTCTCAATAAGCTACCTCTAATTTAAAAATCACTTTCCTGAATTCTGTTAGGTTTCAGTAATTGCTACAGTAAATAAAATTAGAACTAGATAAAATCAAATTATATATTAATAACTTTCATTTTGATTGCTAATCACTGAAAACAAAGAGTACTTTCCAACAAATCCTAACTTTTCAGTAGGAAATAACAGTCTAAACATCCTTAAAAATAATAAATTTCACATCATTGGCTACACATATTCAAAGAACTATAGATATAAAGGAAACCTGAGACCCTTATAACAAGTGCGTGTGTGCAAGCTAAGTCGCTTCAGTCGTGTCCCACTCTTTGCGACCCTACCGACTATAGCCTGCCTGGCTCCTCTGTCCATGGGATTCACAAAACAAACACTCAGATCTTTATTAAAATTCAGAAGAAATGTTTTAAAATATGTGGAATGATGAATTAATAAATCAGACTATAAGAGTGTTCGGTTAAAATGCAATCTGTTTATTGTGAGTTCAGCTAGCCATCGAGGCAAAAGTCCTTGAAGCAATACTGATAATATTTACTGAACCTGGGGAAATTATGTCTGCCATGCGTTAATTAAAGCCTGTTGATGAATCATGAGATAAGACAAGCTGAACACAGCATTTAGTGGGCTTCTTTGCCAATGCCTCTCACATGGTTGTCCTGCTGCGAAATCTCATCCGACCTTCTCTGTTGTCTTCATTAATGTCACAGTGATTTTTTCCGTTGGGTCTGTGTAGTGGGGCTGCTTTCTTTCCTCCTAGTTCACACTGTTGGACGGCGGGATGAGGAGGTGGGGTTGCAGCCGCAATAATGTCTCTGCAGGTGCTCTCAATACTGCCCTTCTGGGTAAACTCAGGAGACGAATTAGGATCGAAGGGGACATTGTGCAAAATGCCTGTAAGCAAGACAGGTGCTCTCTTATGAAATGGACTCTGACCTAAGTGTCCTCTCATAGGGCCATGGTTATTCCAACAACACTTTGATGGACAAAGATAGTATGTCCTCCTCACCCGCCGCCTGAAAGTATGTGGTGCATGGTAGGAGAGATCCATGGGGACCTCAGGGATGTGCAGACTTGGCCAAGGTCAAGTGGGCTCATACATGGTTCCAGAGTGACAAATGGGTAGTAATAACATGGCAAACACAACAATAGCCACAAACAAAGAAGAGGAGCTCGGTTTTAACTTTGCAAAGCATGATTCAAATTGTTTTACATGTAATACCAACGTAATTCCCAAAGCACTCTGTAAGGTTTGTCTTTATCCTTATTTATAGGTGAAGAAACTGCAACATACAGAGGTTAAGTGAGTGCCCAATATCACACCGCTAGGAAGAAATAAGTACAATCAGGAAACAAATGCAAACAGATTATCTCTGGAGCCAGCCTCCAGGGTCACTCCAACATGTTGTCATTGTAGCCCATTTGAACATACTATCAAACATTGCAATCAAATGTTATTTGTCAGCCTCGGGTTATTTTCATTCTATTTTTTGTTATATGTATATGATGAAGACAAAAATTGGTTGACTTGAAAGCTAACTTATTCAAGCAATGTTTTGATGATATTTGTAATATAAAACTGCTAACAAAACAGATCCAGCTGGTCACTACCACTGCTTGTATGGCTTGTGTGCTTGTATAAGGAGTGGATAAGGGAGTAAAAAGGTAAGTAAAAATAAAACAAACAGAATACAAAAATCGAAATATTTTAAACTCTGTCTTCAGTGACAGCATACGCATGACTGATTTCCATATTCTTACAAGAGGTACAGGGAAGGTTTGTCACAAAATCAACAGTGGCTATTTCAGAATGATTTGAAATCTGGTGGACATCCTTTGGTATATCTATTTTTACTTTGAGATTTGTTTTTTATAAAGACCACTAAGCCATTCAAAGAGCTCATATATTAACTTGGAAACCGTAGTATAGAAATCTCGCCTAGAAGTTCTAGATTCAGATTCTGCAAAGTAGATCTGAGAAAATATTCGGGCTCAAATACTAATGACGTGGCTTCTGAGTTGGAATCACAAGTCCAGACTCAGTATTTAAAATGTTTGATTCAATCCCTACCCTAGGTTGGCTACATACGTCCACAGATTTCATGAATACAAATGGCTCCCTAAAGGAGGAGTAAACTCATTCCTTATCATGAGTATTTCCTTTGCCCTGTTTTGCTGAGCTGCAAATTAAGCAAACACTCACCAGTAATTTCGGCAAGATGCGTATTCAGGTAATAACTCCTATATGGACATACTTGTTGTATATGGGTATATGTGTGTGTGTATATATATGTACGTATTTTCTCATAGGTGGGAACGCCTGCCTTGGAGGGTTTTAAACTTTTGAATGTCACCCTTGCCATGTTTCTTACATTTCTATTTTCTCATTTCTGCTGATTAAATATTGCTGCTGCTGCTAAGTCGCTTCAGTCATGTTCGACTCTGTGCGACCCCATAGACGGCAGCCCACCAGGCTCCCCCGTCCCTGGGATTCTCCAGGCAAGAACACTGGAGTGAGCTGCCATTTCCTTCTCCAGTGCATGGAAGTGAAAAGTGAAAGTGAAGTCGCTCAGTCGTGTCCCACTCTTCACAACTCCATGGACTGTAGCCCACCAGGCTCCTCCATCCATGGGATTTTCCAGGCAAGAGTACTGGAGTGGGGTGTCATTGCCTTCTCCAAAATATTGCTAACTTACAACTGACTTTATTACCATGATTGACTGTGATTCCCATTCATACCTTTAGGATGACTTCTAGGTTTTGCTACCTATTATTTAGTTCCCCTATTTTCTGTCATATAGACTCAGATGTTAAATTTAGCTCCTCAATACTGTATGAAAACTTAATTGGGGAAAGAGTTTGAAAAAGAATAGATGACACGAGCATGTATAACAGAACCACTTTGCTGGACACCCAGAATGAACATGACATAGTTAATTAACTATACACCTCAATATTACATAAATCTTTTAAAACAAAATATATTACCAAATACAATAAACAAAGAAAACTCCTCCTAAATTTAATACACAATTTGGCATACGATTAGTTGACATCGTAACACTTTCACAAAAGCCTTTGTATGTAATGGAGCTTCGTTCGGGGCTCAGCAGGTAAAATAATCCGCCTGCCTGCAATGGAGGAGACGCTGGAGATACAGGACTCAGGAGAGGCGGGCACGATCCCTGGGTAGAGAAGATTCCCTGGAGAAGGAAATGGCAACCCACTCCAGTATTCTTGTCTGGAAAATCCCATGAATAGAGGAGCCTGGAGGGCGACAGTTCATGAGACCACAGAGTCAGACATGACTGAGCGACTAAGCAACAACAAATGCATAAAATAGGTATGCTTCTGGACTCCTAATCTGGCCACAGTCTGGCCACATTCAATCCTCTGGCTCTGCCCAAGACAGCAGATAGCCAGCCTTCCGTCTCATCAGGGACGCCCTGGTGACAGGGGAGCCCAGTTTCATTGTATTGCCTTACTTTCTGGTTCATTCCCTGTCTGGAGTCCCTATCTTTCCTTCTGCTTATCCTCTTGTGTTGCATCACGAAAGGGTTTTAGCTTAGTGCTTTTCAAACATTAATACAGATGAGAATCACCTGGAGATCTGGTTACAGTGCAGATTCTGCTTAGGTGGCTCTGGCCGGGGGTATGAATCTTTTCATTTCCAACAGACTCCCACATGAAGATTCTGCTGGTCCCACGACACAGATCACTCTCTGTAGCAAGAATTTCATTGACAAACCACGGATTATTGAGTGAGATTGTTTGGATTTTGGACTCTGGTTTCACTATTTACTGGCAGGGAAACTTGCATAACTTATATAAATGCTCTCAGCTTCAAGGGCCTTTGCCTATAAAATGGGCGACTAATACTTCATAGAGTTCATGGGAGGACGCGGGATAATAAACTTAAAAGTCCAGGGCCTTTCAAATGGGAGGTGGCTCGGTAATCTACATGCTGTCTACATGCTGTCCTTACCTCTCCCTCTCCCCTTGAACTTTCAGCCTGATTCACTTCTTGAAAGAGTTTGTCACTTACTTTGCCTGCGACCACTTGCCTCTTTTCTGGCTTTTAGTCTCATCTCTGTGGTCTCTCCATTAATTAACTGATCATTCATGGACAATCTTTCACACCCATGTCTTTGCTCACAGGCAGATTCTCCTATGACCCTGAGGATCCACAGTGGTGAATCCTTGATCACTGTGGCAGTCTCTCGGTGAACAAAACTCTTTCCTAAACCTATAGCTAACATTCCTTCAGCACATTTTGTGAAATTCACTGAAGTCAGTAAAATTCAATAAGAGTCTCTACTGCGCTATTTAATTTCAGCATAGTAGGTTCTCAGTAAAACTCAACATTGTCAATCCCCCTGTAAATTTCTTTCCTAATAAATCAGCATACAGTAAAGGCCAGTTTGGTTCACATGCTTAATTATATATGTGGCTTTCCTGAATTGAGCTTGATAGAAATGATTAATTTTAATAAAAGAAGGTTTGTTATTTATATGATCCAGAATGATTAGTTTTCAGAATGATCAATTTTCACTGATTTAAAAAAAAAAATTCAACAATTGTTTGAATGTCAACTAAACGGTGCCATAGAGTTTGGAATAGAAATCACCATGATCATTGTGGCATTTGGCATATAAATGATGAGATGTGTTCAATCTCAAAATTAAACAATTTAGTAAATATTAGAGCAGACACTGAAACCAAAATAATGTGACACGTATGACTTACGCATGAAGGCGAAAGGAGGTGACATCGGTTTTAAATTGCCTACCCCTGATACTATATTAAATACAAATGTGTTACTTGTATATTTATTAGTTTTTTATACATTTTATTCCAACTATACTGTTGATATTCAATTTTTTTAATTTTCTAAAATGTTTGTGGAAGTATAGATTTATAATTTTGCATTAGTTTGGGGTGTAAAGTAAAGCTTTTCAGTTTACATATATTTATATACGTACATATATATACTCAATTTTGACCCTATTTCCTTTGACTGAAAGATATAGGCCATCACCTATAATGGTGAATTATAGTTTAGTACAATATCTTATGGGATTCCCAGGTGGCACATGGGTAAAAAATTTACCTGCCAAGGCAGGAGATGCAAGACTCAGATTTGATCACTGGGTCAGGAAGATCCCCCGGAGGCAGAAATGGCAGCCCACTCCAGTATTCTTGCCTGAGAAATCCCACGGACAGAGGAGCCTGGCAGGCTATTGTCCTAGAGGTCCCAAGAGTTGGACATGACTCAGCAACTGAACACTCATCTACACTACCTCAAGGATATCACAACTTTATTTCCGGAGTTTATCTGATTCAAGGGGGAAGGCTATGTTAAATATTCCATTGGATTCTTTAAAATGTTGTTAGTCTGGCATAGTATGAGAAATAATTTTGTGCTCAATTTTTATGCTCATGTAAAATGTGGTATAATTAAGCTTTAGAGTTGAAAGCAGTATTACCCCTGCTCAAGAATGTGTTGCAGTTTTTCAACCAAAATATGAGCAACAAAATTACGTTTGCCTTTCCCCAAAATACACATAGAATACACGCACATGTCTGCAACATAACTTGCGGGTCCTTTGTGTGTATCAGATACCTATTCCTGCTGAGGAGTCTTCTCAGGTTTTACCTTTCAAATCCCAGTATTTTAAGCCACCTCTTCTTCATTGATCTGACTAGTATCCTAAAGATTAAAAGTTAAATTCAAAAGTATACTTAAGTATGAAATGTTTTTCTTTCTTTAAATATATGCTTTTCCATTTCTGCTTCTTGGATATATTGACACACTAACAAGCACTGAATCTTCAAAAGAAGTGCCTCATATAAGATATCATTTTCCAAACTTTCTTGCTCATAAAGGTTTTTTTTTTTTAATTTAATTTTTGTGTGTGTAGAACTTACTAACAGTTGAATTAAATGAACCCAGGTTTGCATCTTGACTCCAAACTTTAGCTGCAGGCAAATTTCCTAATATTATTCAACACGATCACTTCCCAAGGAAAGGGTAACTGAGAGGAGACTGACCAGGGATGGAACCCAGCCCTCTGCATTGAAAGGGCAAGTCTGGGCTGCCAGGGAAGTCCTTAAACACTTACTTTCAAATGTACAAAAATAGCAGAACCCTACTTCACGACTGCCGGATTCCTATACCAAACTTCTACTCGCTATCTGCACTAGGATTTGCACTAAGTTTACACAAGATAGAGGTAATGGTTTTCTTTCTGCTGATTTCTTTCAAGTCCTCACCCCTTCTCCACCCCCAAACCATCTTCCTTTCAGATTATGATGCCAGGACTCTACACCCAACCACTCAGGAGAAAGTCTTCATCTCTTTCTCTCATACCCACGCTCCCTTCCCCACCTAGTCCCGCCACCTCTGCTTTCAAAATGCCCCAAATCAAACCATGCTTTCCAGGCCAAAGACCACAGCTGGAGCCCCTGTCGGCATCACCATCTCTCACCTGGAACTGCTAACCCCTTCCCGCTCCCACGCTTATCCTCTTTCTGTTCATGTTCTAGAGGACAACCAGAGTTGCAATTTCAGATGCAAATACAAGGCTCCAAAAATGTCCTGCCTCTCGCGGTGGCGGAGTCAGACAGGACCAGCTGATGCAGTCAGGGCAGAGATGGAGCGTGCTGTCAGGGGAGGCCCTGGTCCTCGGAATCCTCCGAACTCCAGGAAGTGTGTTCTTCAAGCCCTACCCTCCGGGAAGCCCCTATGAGTCTCCTCAATCCACCGTTTCTATTATAAATGCTTCAACAAAAGTAATGAAATCATAACAAGTGTGAGAACTTGTTTCTTAATAGCCATCTCTACCTTATCAAGACTGCGGGTGGCCCTGAGTGCCCTGACCATGTCTAGAAATTCTAAGGGGAAACATGATTTCCTTCCTGCTGTGCCACACATTATGTAGGGGAGGAAACCCGCAAACCAACCCACACTCACGTGCGATCTGTGACGTGCAGGTATGAAAAGATCAGCCTGGCTTTTGAGGTTACAGTAGTCTGTCACACTGCTGTTTCAAGTGGCCATCAGACTAGTCCAGGCTGAGCTGATCAATTGTAAGACTCTCTAAATACTAACAATAAAATACAGATTTTGTTCCATCTTTAGTCAAAATTGAGAAACCTGGAACAATCCCAAACCCTCCCTGAACGGTCTGAACTGGAAAAGTTATAAAAGACATCGAGGAAAAATAGCAATTTCATGAACAATTGTTATTGTATGTTATATTCTCTTTGGCACATTACTTAAAAATATTTGAAAAATATCTGTGATTGACTATGTCTATTATCTGCACTAGGAAAGCAGTAGATAGGATTAGAACAGAACACCTCTCTGGTGGATTCACCACAGACGCCTGGCTGGTAGGCCCCACAGGCAGCAGATACATTAACATGGAAGATTTTGAAAGAGGGGATCAGGCCCCAGGGACTCTGCTTACATAAAACTTGACCCCCACATATCAGATCCATCTCTCCTCTATAATCTAAACTCCAGTCTGTTGAATTAAGATGCAAAAAGATGCTCTAAGCTGACTTTGAAACTAAGGAGTTGCTTCCTAACTAGTATTCTTTATCTTAACCTCTTCCTAAGGTAAGTTATTATTTGAAGCAAATAAAACTGCTGAAAAGACATTAGCTTCAGGATTGCTAGATTAAAAACATGAGAGGAACCTTTCAAAATTCTCTAGAGCTTTAAAAATAAAAGTATTGCTATATTTGCATAAAAACCAACAATAATATAGCTAACCATCTCTGGGGGACTATTTGCTCAGAATTTTGAGTAAATTACTGATAGATTTATCTCGCAGGGTAAATGTATATACACACATGAATGGATCTAAGAAACATAGAAGAATATAAGAAATATCACTTATACAATAAGAATCATCTTCTTATAATTAGTGTTTTTTTAAAGATAGTTTTCAAACTAGTTAATATTGTTAAGCCAGATGCTAAACAACAGTCTTAGGCATATTTACAAAGGTGGTTTTATTTGAAATAAAAAGCTTCAGGACATTTCGCACATAATTTATCATGTATTTTATTGGTCATTTGACTTGCAGTTTCCCACACAGTATCTCTCAATGGTAAATTATCATGTTTTTTAGCTAATTTGTTTAGCGTCCAGTTGGCAAGAACTTGGGTTTCAAGGTGCAAGAAAAACAAATAGGTGCACTGCCATGTTTCCAAGTCAAATACTTAAGATCGCAAGCATGATTACTTCACTCTTGTAAAACTTTTCTCTCCTAAATTAAAAGAAATAAAGTCCTCCGGTGTTGTTAGAAAGCATGGCAAAGCCAGAAGCAGGCCCTCTGAAACAATGGAGTCATCAGCCAACTTTATAGCCCAGGCTAATTCGGTGTGTCAGACCCTAATCAGCTCCGTTTCACAGCGCTTTAGCTCCATAAAAGCAGATTTGTTTAACCGCATCCTGTGTATTTCAGCATGACTGAGGATGGGAAATAACAGGCTGAGACCAGGCCGATCTCACGGGTTAGATGGCGGGGATAAAGGGAATCCATCACGGGCTGGAAAGGCAGAGGCAAAGTGACAGGCTCATTCATGCCTCGGAGACATTTTTAGGTCTATTGAAAATTCTAATCTGTGCACTCTACATGAACCTCCGCACTCCCTAATTTAGCACATGTAGCCATGTGTGGAATCTGTCTGCCTCAGATAGGGCGGGTGGGGCGCGGTCAGCCAGCCAGTCCTCGGAGCGGTGCTCCCCTCTAAGTGCATCCTGCCCTGAACTCTGCAGCACAACACATAAGCTCCATTTACAGGAGGATTTCAGAGTTAATTAAACGCGGAATTTGTTTCTTTGGAAGTCACATATGCCTCGGGGTTGAGTAATAGTATTTCGGCAACTACTTTAATTTAGGATTAAGCCAACTGTACATTTTCCGAGGGAATTTTATTTTCATAAGGACGTATCTACAGAGATGGGGAAATGTGGCCCCTCTGTTACCGTGAAAGGTTTTAAAAATAGCTTTAGGAAGAAAAGACAACTGAATGAAGAGATGCTGCAAATCAAATGCAGAATCATCTGTTGCCTGAAAAGCACTGGAAACAGACAAATGGAGGAGTAAGCTGCTGAAACTGCTGCTTTGCTGACAAGGCAGCCAAAGACTTGTGCCAAAGGCTCCCAGGTCTGAGTTCTCTTTGCTCTGGATTTGCTCTTAGCATGCCAAGGTAATGATTCCAGAAGCATAATATTTACAAATATTTGGATCCAAGATGACAGGTCAGATTTTTACGATCATGCTAGCAAGTCAGTGCCAACATATATCAACTCCAACTGAAGTCCCTACAGAAAATAGTACATATTTTCATTCTTAATTTTTTTAAGGTGGATTCTTAAGAGGGGAAAAATGTGAGCAAATGAAGAACAGAGCGATATAAGAATCCAGTACCTTCCTCTGTGGATTTATTCCAGTACTTCACAAACACCATGCAATAAAAGCTTCACAATACATGTAGAACTTGAGTTCTTAACCATGGATGTTTTTGAGTATCACTTGCAGGCATGTTAAATATTAGCCAAATGCCCAGTTGGTGAGGTTGTAGATTTACAAAAAATCAGGGAATAGTAATATTTTACAAAATAAAATTTAGAAAAACACAGGGGAAAAGGTGCATTTTAAGTTTGAGAACAATGCCAACTTTTTTTGTTTAAATTACTAGTGAGATTTGGTGTGTTCTTCTGAACCTGGGATACTTCTTTCCTTTCCTGAGCATTTGCACTGACCTTAAAGATTGAGATGAAAATAATTGTTGCCAGTTTTGAGGTAGAAATAAAATTAGGCAGCGTTTGGCATTTTCTGTGGTCCACTGAGCATATGGACTCTTGGAGGTAAAAAGTTCAATTCGTGAGGAAGAGCAGAGACAACGGAAGGCTAAAATGACTACAGTAAAATAAAACAGCCCCAAAGCCCCACCGAATAAGCCCCCATCCATAAATCTCATTAATCAGGAATACCTCAAAATAGAGGAGGAGTGGGAGGAGTGAGCTCTCCTTCAGAATGGCCCAGATTCTTTATTACCTGAATGAAAGACTTGAAAGAAAAGGAAATGATTTAGGGGAGTGGAAGAGGCAGGAAGATCAAGAAAATGGGAAACTTTTGTAGTTTGTAGAGAACAAGGTTTGGATAATGTTGTGAGGTAGCATAAACATCCTCTGCCAAAGTTTGATATCAGCCTCTTTGCCGATTTCTCGTGATCCTGTGAAAGACCACATTCTAATTAGATTCATCTTTGTAGCACATGGTTTCTATCGTTTAACCTGTTAAAATAAAAATTACATTGTCCTGAATGCAACCTCCGCACAAAGACCTTGTCCAGTGTTTCACTTCTGGAACACTTCTAGTTTCAGTTCTTATTCATTTGGAGAATAGTGATTTATTCCTGAGTTCTATAAACAGGTATTGGAAAGGAAATTGAATAAAGCAAATGGAGAAGATCTAATCATGGATGTGTAAACGCTCTAGGGCTCTAGGAATCATTGTGATTTGGCAAGTTTATCTTAGTGTCTGTGGGGAATCTGCTATTAAAATAAAGCATTGGTCTTGAGAAAATAATGCACATATAATAATGCAAACATTTGCGAGAACATAATTAGGCCATTATTTGCTAAAAATAATGTTAATTGATTTGAATGATTACTGTTTGGTAATTATAGAACATAAATTTTATAAAGTTTCAGTTATGTAGTAAAATTATTTTTGAGTACTTCTTACTTTTGATTTATTAGTTATAAAACAACATAATGATTTTATAGGGAATCCATGCTGCATACAGAGTAAGAAAAGAAAAGCACCCTATCACAGGATGTTAAAGATTCTATGCTTAGAGATGATGCTGAAGCTGAAACTCCAATGCTTTGGACACCTGAAGCGAAGAGCTGACTCATCTGAAAAGACCCTGATGCTGAGAAAGAGTGAGGGCTGGAAGAGAAGGGGATGACAGAGGATGAGATGCTTGGACGGCATCACCGACTCGATGGACATGAGTTTGGGCAAACTCTGGGAGGTGGTGATGGACAGTGAGGCCTGGTGTGCTGCGGTTCACGGGGTCACAGAGTTGGACACGACTGAGTGACTGAACTGAACTGATACTTATAGACTCCTAAAGCTATATCTATTTATATCTACCAGATATAGAGAGAGCGTTTATACATACACATCAAGTTAATTTTGAGAGGATGTGAATTTTTGTGGTAGGTGTTAATGTATGCTTTGAATCCACATGCTTCTTAGTTACTATTGCTAGATTTAGGAAATTTTTGAATTGGATTTCTATGATTCTTAATATATACTAATTGTATTCCCTTGGCTTATCTCTATAGTAAATTAAATCTGCAATGATGATTTTCCAAATACTATTATATCAGTTAAAAATCTTTCATAAAAACAGAATGTTCACTCAACTCTAATCATGTCACTTTCCAAAGTGCCAGAGAGACAGCACTAAAATCCCACATCTCCATCGTGTCTTATATGGCCTTATTTTATACCATCTTTATTCCTATTTTTGATAGGAATGATTTAACCTTTTATTCCTTAAAAAATCTGATTTAGTCTCTTAGTCTTTAAAAAATATGTTATCTATTGTAGTTCACAGGATAATTTTCATGTTTATAATTTTATTTTTTCAGTTATCTATATCAATTTGTTTTATTCTTATTACTTTATTTTTCAATGTTTCAGCTGTTTTATACCTTTTCACTTTTACTTACTGGTTTCTTGCATAGTCTAGTTTAATTCTATTGAATTGGTTTGCTCCTGCTCAGATAAAGATCATTCTTTGGAGAGCTTCAAGATTGTCTTAAATAGTATGCTTAGAATTTTAATATTTTCTGTATCAATGCTGTATTATCTATCTCTATTTATATCTTGGATGACTATATGTAAATTGACCTTATATAACTATATCAAGAGGTTTAGCGAGATATTGGTAGCTGTAGATACTGGAAGGATACAGATATAGCATAGATAGATCAGAAGTAACCTGAATCTCTTCTGATGTCTTTCCTGGGACGATGCAATTAGTTTCTCTCTTCCTTTTATCTATTTTTGAGGCCAGTTCTCAGGATCAGGTTGTTAAAATAAGAAGGCAACAAGGTGTTGAAGAGCGTCCAACCCATCCACGCCCCAGACTGTCACCTGAGCAGGCGTCTGCAGCACTAAAGCCCTGGATGCCGCCCTCGGTCCCAGACTCCCGGTAAAGGATGGGGTGACTTTCAGGGTCAGGCATGTGAGCCTCTGGGTGCAGCCAAGTGAGAAATCAGCTCCAGCGGATAACCTTGAGCAGAGACAATCAGATAATCTCTTTCCAGACAGGGCTGGGAATTTGTGCTAATGAATTCTTCCAAGTTCGAAGGATGAGCGTATGGGTGCCTAACACATAAGGGGCAAAAACAAACAAAAACACCCTAAGACCCATAATATATTTCTGGTTGTGGACCAGGGCTCTGTTTCTGGACAACAATTTTGATTCATTTAAACATGTGTAGAGGAGTTTAAAGCAGGTAAAGAACCCGCTTGCCAATGCCGGAGATGTAGGAGAGAGACGCGTGTTCTGATCCCTAGGTTGGGAAGATTGCCTGGAGGAGGGCATGGCAACCCGCAGCCGCATTCTCGCCTGGGGTAGTCCCTGAAGAGAGGAGCCTGGCGGGCTGCAGTCCGTGGGGTTGCCAAGAGTCGGACACGACTGAAGCAAGTTGGCATGCAAGGTTGGAGCTGAAATTCTGTCTTGCAGAGCAGAAGAGGAAAGCGGAGATTTGGGCACTCTACCATCTCAGCGCACAGGACGCTGTCATCTTTGACCCTTCAACAGCCTTCTGGAAGGCCAGTCTTGACCTTCCACCTCGGAATAGCTTTGTCTTCCTGAAGTTGCTGACTCAATCCACCATGCTTGGGCCGCAGTCCCTGTGTGAAGGATGCTTTCCCATGCCTGTCCCCTCAGTCTCAGGAGTAGTGGGAGGTGAGGTAGGAAGTCTCAGGAGTGATGCAGGAAGCTGCCTCTCTCCCTGCTGGTGTTGGGTGAGCTTCACCCACCCCCTTCTCCACCTCACTTAAGGCAGTGCTCAATGGATTTTCCCGCAGGAGAAACATTGACCCAACAGAAAGGGGGCTTGAAGCTATACTTGCTTCAGAATACATTAGATCAACTTTTAGAGATTTGCCTAAGAAGCTAAACTTTTCTGTGGAGAAAGGTCACGTTCAGGGCAATGGGTTATCAAGCCAGCTCCTGGAGTCTTTATCCAGAACTGGAGAAAAAGCTCTTCACTGTGCCAAATATAAAGCAAGCAGGCATCCAAGACAGAAGTCCTTTTAACAGAGCTCTGGAAGCCAGAATTCCAGGGTTGTGATGTTGTCCTTTAGGGGAAATAAGGCTCATCTTTATTTTGAATGTGTTGTTCATGTATAGATAAGAAGTTGAACTAAACTTTGTTTCTGCTTCACTCACAACACCTAACTGGTGCTTTTGGTTTGGTGCTTTGTTCCACTAAGTGGTTAAGGACATGAAAAGTTCTCTCCTGGCCTGCACGTCTTGAAGCGTTTATTTGTCAGTGTTAGTATGTCAGCAAGTTTGAGTGGGGGATAAGAGGTACCCTGGAAACATGAACCGTTCACCCGATTAAGTAAGATATTAAAAGGATCATATAAATGAAGATATGAAAGTGTTATCAATGAATCTCCATGTCCTGGCTTTAAAAATTAAAGGTATTTTTGATAAAAGATGCCAGCAGTGCATATGTATGTATATATATGTGTGTATATATATATATATATATGGCCAAATTTGTCATGTCTCCCACAAGGAGAGTTAATGCAATATATAATGTCTTATCTTTGAATATACTTTAATCTGATGGAACCAAAAGGCTGGGCTATGGAAAGAGGAAACACAGACGTCTATGGTTGGCTGCTTTTTACTTGAATAGTTAGTTGTAAGCAGCATAGTACAAGAATTGACTCCAAGAGATGAATTGTTTGTTGTAGGCATTTGGCAGAATGGACTGGGGAAACCTGTTAAAAAAAAAATAGGAATCCCTAAGAACTGGAGTGAGGTATGTGTCCACTCAAGAGGAGTGTGGAATTTTCCCTCATTGTCAGTACTATGATTCTGGAACGTGTGAGCTGTTTCCTAGGTACATAACTTTAGGAGTAGGTTATGATTTATAAAAGTCACCTCCCCAGGTGAAGTTTTAAGATGGATAGAACAGGATGGTTGGATCTTAATGAAAGGTTTAATGGGAAGGCCAGCCCAATGATGTGTTCCTCTTGGAGTGTTCTCCTGCATTCATTCATACTTTCTAAAGAAAGTAGAACAATATGAATTAGGATGAATCATGTTACTCCTCTGGGCTGCAGTAATTTATTAAACAGTATCTTAGTTTCCTGGAAGGTTTACTAAACCTCCTCAATTACTTAACTCTTGCAAAATAAATTACATAGTGACAAGAACGGATGAGAAAAAAAAATACATGAATGAAGTTGTTAACTTAGAATGTTTCAGAAGTACCTGGAGAATAAAATGCTTTCATTCCTCAGTTTATCATGAAATAGTATTCTTATGCATCAAGTTTTCAAAAACCCTTTATTTTATTTCATCTTTTTCAATATTGGGGATGAATAGCAAATATTTACTAATAAATTAATTTTAAGGATGTAAATATTTTCAATCAGTTTGCTTGCTTCTGGAATAAATGTCATATTCCAACTTTCTGAGATCAGACATCAGTCAAAATTGTATGAAGCATTTTTCATAATGACCTTTGTACTTCCTCTTACTATTTTCCCTTTCCTTCCAATTTTCTAAGCATTACTTCCGTGTACCACTTGCAGAAGTCTTCAGATCAATCCAGTGAACTACTTTCTTAGACAATTTACACTGAACAAAGGGTGCTTAAAAGTCTAAATAATGAAACTGCAGGCTCTGTGATAGATACAAAGAGATATTGTTTTCAGTCAAATCTGAAAGACCATTGATTATTAAATGTACCATTGTTTTATGTACCACTCAGAAAGAAAAAGCAATAAACTATAATGTATGCTTAGGAATAATTTACACAGCATATTTTCATTACACTAGCCTTTGCAAGCTTTAAGATATATTTAATATATTCCAAGGGAGATGTCATTTTTTTTCTTGCTTATATTGTTTGCAGGTGATGGGCAATCATTTTGCACATAACTCCCTTGCAAAATGGAACACATTGCAATCTACTTGTGGAGTTTTTCTATTGTGAGATACAATAAAGTACTTTATTTTTGCCTTGCAAGAAAATAAGTGGAATTGCAGTCATTCCTCCAATAGCTGATGTTGCTGGCAAAGATTGAAAGATGCGGTCAATTCCTAGATGCGTCTTGATTTTAGAGTAGATATATTGGGGGAAAACATGTTTCTAGAATAGATGAAATGTATGTAATACTTGGGGAAGGATTTCTTTCTCAAAGCCATTTAATTTGTTCTCCTCAAAGAATGAACTAGCTAGCCTGCTATCCATCTTTGGGTATTAACCCTGGAGCTTCAGTGGCCTTAGTAGGCTATTTCCTAAGAGATGGGCCATGTAGAGGTATATTGCAAAATGTAGTCCATGTTGTCAGTTAACTATTTACTGTATTAACAATCAATTATTAGCTATTAATATCCTTAGTTTACCTTCATTATTCGTTAAGATTGTATTTATAACTAAACAAATATTTATTCTTGGAAAGATTACAAACTAGTTGGTAGAGAATGCAAGCATATGGGAAATGAAACTAAACCTTTTCAAAATAATTATTTAAAAATTAGATACTTCTATACACACTGATGTATGGATATACACTATGTTTATTGACACATTATAAGTTTAAATTTGTAATGCAATTTTCAGAACAGTTCATAGTTTCCCCCTTGATCTTTTGCTAAAAGTTTGAGAATGTTCCTAGAAGGTAAAAAAATGGTCCAATGTCTCATGTGAGTAGTTAAATGCACGGGATGGCTACTTCTGTCTGTGCTCTTTGCTCAGTCGTGTCTGACTCTTTGCAACCCCGGGTACTGTGATCTGCCAGGCCCCTCTGTTTGTGGGATTCTCCAGACAAGAATACTGGAGTTGATTGCCATTCCCTTCTCTAAGGGATCTTCCCAACCCGGGGAGAGAACCTGGGTCTCCTGCATTGCAGACAGTTTCTTTACTGTCTGAGCCACCAGGGAAGCCTCAAGCTGGATATAATCTTTGGGAAATCTCTTAATATATTGAACTTAAAATTTTTCATGTGTAAAAAATGGAAATAATAACACCAAATCATAAATTTTGTGAGACGAGAAAATAAGATAATATATCTAGTATGTAGTCCAGTTGCAATTATAATTGTTTTTTGTTGTGACCCTTAAAAGGATAACTGTGTTGATCATATAATAAATTGAAAGTGTTTATAATAACGTATTATAATAACAATAATGAGTCTTTATTTGTTCAATCATGGAAAATTCTGATCAATAAGAGGCTATAAAGAAATGAAAATGCCTCAAGTGCTATACTGCTATTGAATACTTCAAATTTTATAAATATTACTTAATAAAATATACACAATTATATTGTTTTAAGAGAGATTATACAATAGGTTGTCACAGGGTACTATTTAATATATGTCATGAACAAAGTGTGCAAACTTACCAAGGAAGTCATTCAAATAGGGGTAAGTGGTCTGATATTCATGATATGACATCTTTGGATAAAGAACCAACTTAAATGTGAATCTGCTTTAACTTTGGAGGAGCAGCAAATAAACTGATTTCTCTTAAGACTGAAGGCACAGAATTGCTGTAGCAGAAAAAAAAATTCAAATATTAGTAAACAGAAAATTTGAAACTTTATTCTAAGAGTTTGGATTAAACACAATTTGAAAATCTGAACACTGATTTCATCTTTTCCTTTTTTGAAGGGGATTTGGTGAACATGGGAGAAGCAGAATACAAATGGAGCTTAGCTTTACATCCTCACTGGTAGATTCAACTTTTGAGAAAAGCAGAAATGAGGGCAGTTTTAATGCAAGTTGTTGCATCCTAGATATTTCCCTGGTGGCTCAGATGGTAAAGCGTCTGCCTATGATGCAGGAGACCTGGGTTCGAGCCCTGGGTCGGGAAAATGCCCTGGAGAAGGGAATGGCAACCCACTCCAGTATTCTTGCCGGGAGAATTCCACGGACAGAGGAGCCTGGTGGGCTGCAGCCCGTGGGGTCGCAAAGAGTCGNCTTGGTGGCTCAGATGGTAAAGCGTCTGCCTACGATGCGGGAGACCTGGGTTCGAGCCCTGGGTCAGGAAGATCCTCTGGAGAAGGAAATGGCAACCGACTCCAGTACTCTTGCCTGGAAAATCCCAGGGACGGAAGAGCCTGATAGGCTACGGTCCGTGGGGTCACAAAGAGTGGGACACGGCTGAGCGACTTCGCCTTGCCTTCTCCTTATTGCATCCTAAAGAGGTTAGGCTAGAGCCTGCAGAAATAGAGGGGAAGGAGTTGACCCTACAAATGAGTATATATTAGCATCAAAGGCAAAAGTGGAATTAAAAAGTAACTCAGCTTGTGAGCTATTAGAAGGATCTTCCCCGGTGGCCCAGAGGATAAAGAATCTGTCTGCAACGCAAGAGACCTGGGTTCAACCCCTGGGTCGGGAAAACACCCTGGAGAAGGGAATGGCAACCCACTCCAGTATTCTTGCCGGGAGAATTCCACGGACAGAGGAGCCTGGTGGGCTGCAGCCCGTGGGGTCGCAAAGAGTCGGACACGACTTAGTGACTGACGTTTGCAGTTTCACTTTGAATACCGATGGTACTCTAGTGTGATGTGCGTTTTTAATTTGGGAGGCTTGCAGGGTTGTAAAGACTCCCTTTCATCTTAAATATCCATTTNTGGGCTGCAGCCCGTGGGGTCGCAAAGAGTCGGACACGACTTAGTGACTGACGTTTGCAGTTTCACTTTGAATACCGATGGTACTCTAGTGTGATGTGCGTTTTTAATTTGGGAGGCTTGCAGGGTTGTAAAGACTCCCTTTCATCTTAAATATCCATTTTCAACAGTTATCAAAGGTTGATATTCCTTGGTCAGTCACTCATATACTCACATTTGTATTTATGACACACAGTTGACACTGCCCCTAAAATATACTCAAACGTGTACATTGTCTGTATATGTATATATTAACAACATAAACACTGAGTTATTTAAGTCCTGATTTAACCTATTTAAGGAATGAAAATCTAGGGAAATGCTCCTTAATGCATTGTACAATTTTATAATGTTATTTTAAAAGCCTTATTAAAAACTTATATTCAATAAGAATATATTGAACCTATAATGAACTTATTATTCAATAAGACACTTATATTTAAACTTTAAACTTTTCCTCCTACCAAGTATCTTAGTGTTAGTTCTTATCTTCATTTCTAAAACCCAATTACTTATACACATATATGTATAGGCATATGCATATATATATATGTATACTTATACATATATAATATAGATATGAGGAGGGCCTGGCGACTTACTCCAGTATTCTTGCCTGGAAAATTCCATGGAGCGAGGAGCCTGGCAGGCTACAGTCCACAGAACTGCA
>SJYA01001689.1:102357-230722 GCA_006410615.1 Neotragus moschatus | reverse complement strand
TATATATATATATATATATAGAGAGAGAGAGAGAGAGAGAGTAAAAGATAGATTTTCAATTTTCATATAGTATCAACTATATGAGGTTCAATACATTCTTATCGACTATGGTATTCATAGCTTTCACTTTATTAGAAATTCAATAAAATTATAATTTGTCCTTGTACTACATAGATATAATAGAAATCGAATCACATAATGATTATGGTATTCAGGATGCAGAAAGGTGGCTACAAGTAAAATTGTATAATTGGAGTAACACAAGGACAGCATCTAGATTTTCTGGTTTTCAGACTGAATTTCTTTCTTTCTTTTTGTAAGAGGCAAAAATATTAATCTTTTTGCATGAATCTTCTAGAAACTGAAAACAGTATATCATGTTGCTTATTGTGTCCAAGAAACATGAAAATAAGATATTACTTTATGACTTTTGAAATTGAAAAGCTTTTTCAAAGTGCTTTGCTTTATATTATGCTTACCAAATTCTAAAAAATGCATTTATTTTCTCAAAACTCAGTTTAAATTCCATATTTACTTTAAAAACTTACAATACCGTGTAATGGGTTTCAGTTTTATTTTTAAAAAATACTGCTTTATTTCACCTTGTCAATATTTACAAGAATTGGTATTTATTACCGTGAGGTTCAAAGTGCCTTTATAACTATTTTAAATTCTATACCTTAGATATTATATGGCTTACTTATCTCTCTTCCATTGTACCCTATGAGAGGTGATGGACCTCCTGTGTAAAAGTACAATCTATTTGGAGAAAAAAGGCATATAGGACAAAATAAGAACCATACAAAGTTTGTACATCAATATAGCAAAACTACCCAGACACAGTGTGTGTAAGTATTGAGGGTGTAGTATTCATTCTGTTTTATATCTCTGAAATGTGTACAATTGAAAATATGTTAAGAATATAAACCCATGTGGTTTTATTGCCATTTTCCTTTGAATGAAGAAGAATTTTATCTTCTGCTTATTGAACGTTTCCTGGGGAAAAAATGACAACCTGAATGAAGATTTCTAGTTCTACTTGGTCATATAGATTCTACTTTGGAAATTCTGAGAAAAAGCGTTTGAGCACCATTTGTTTCTTTCAAAATTTAGGTTGGCAGAGATAAGTGAAACAAAATACCTAAACACCTCTCGGTTATTTTCTTTGCTAAAATGTGAACGCACACACAAGGCAACTCCTCACGCGCATCAGCTTCACGGATGCCACACTGAGTTGGGTTTCATCTGTCATAGCGCGTCATGGCAGGTTGCACGGTGCCTTATAATGGATGCCGATGTGGGGTTGCAAGCTGCCCTTGCACCTATGAAAACACACTCAGAATGAAAGCAGATGGGACATTGTTTGCTGCAGTAACTCTTTTGGCAAGTAAAATATCCAGCCCCAATTATGGAAAAGGATATCATTGTCACGTTGCTAAACCTTACAGTCTGAACTGCATACATAATCTGATATAAAGCATAAATGTTATGTGGTCTAATAGATGATGCTTTTTTTTTTTTCTTGAGTCATGGGATAAAAGAGAAAGCAAGCGAAGAAGATTTGTTTTCTTTTCTTAATTTTGCACTAAATATTAAACTGGAAATTATAATGCCACCATGGGCCATGCTCTATCATGATTAGCTAAAAATTCTTCAGAAACATAAACCCTAGAGCTTTTGTGGTTGTTTGCAGCAACATTGAAGCTAAAATGTTTAACAGTCAATTTTTGTTTTGGAGAAAGTAATAGTAACCATTTTTTTTTTTTTTTGCCACTGATCACTTCAGATTCCTAAATTGTGGCAAAAAGTTGCCAACGCAGATGTCAGCAAAAGTTTCAGAGATGATAACCACTTTAATAGGACTCAGAGTGAACAATTGCTGCTAAATAAGGCCAAATGGAGCTAAACCCTTCCTGTATCACCTTAAATTTCAGGCTAGGTCAGTGAACACTGAAAATAAAACCTAATTATTTGCAGTTGAAAAGTTCAATATCTCCATTATGATCTGACCTATTTCAAAAGCCCTTGAAGTTTTTCTGCTGCAATGAGTAGCAGGTCGTCTAAACTATTTTTGAAGCATTCAGCTGTTGTGAGCTACATCACAGCTATGATTAGAAGACTGATATTTTATATTGTGAAATAAATGAATTATGAGAACAGAGAACTTATAATTTGGTAAGTCTCTGCAATTGTGTGATTAGAAGTATTCTGTCACAATCAATATAACATTTCAGAAGAAATACAATTAAATAGCTCAATTGACCTAATGAATTGAAATTAACACTTCACTAGTTTCTTATATTATAGATTTTTAAGATATAATTATTCCATTAAATGTTTATTTTATGCTAGTCTTCATGAGATTATGTATTTATTTCAGTTTTAATTAAAAAATCTTTATATGAGAAACAGTTTTATATGTTGGTGGATCGGTTCGAAATTTAAACTATAAAAATAAATGAACTGATTCAATACTTGGAAAAAAAACTCTTTTTTTTCTCCTGGATATTTAACTGAAATGTCTCGGTACAACTTATTTTTATAGCAAAATAAATCCATATTCAAGTGTTTCTGTTATTCTATGTGAAAGTATCCTGAAAAATGAGGAGGGGGGAGGTGATATGTTAGTGTCTTTTCGGAATACAGGGGGCTGCTCTGGTGGCTCAGTTGGTAAGGAACCCACCTGCAGTGCAGGAGATCTGTGCCGATCCCTGGATTGGGAAGATCCCCTGGAGAAGGGCATGGCAACCCACTCCAGTATTCCTGTCTGAAAAATCCCCGTAGACAGAGGAGCTTGGTGGGCTAGAGTCCATGTGGTCGCAAATAGTCAGACACAACTGAGCACGTAAGCACACCCACATGAATAAAGTAATTAAATTATCTTAGGAACTAGTCTGCCTAGTATGAGCNTGGACAGAGGAGCTTGCTGGGCTAGAGTCCATGTGGTCGCAAATAGTCAGACACAACTGAGCACGTAAGCACATCCACATGAATAAAGTAATTAAGTTATCTTAGGAACTAGTCTGCCTAGTATGAGCTCACAGAGATCCAGGTTGCATGATATTAGGTTATTTTTCCTTGTTTGAACTTCAGCTGTAGGAGAATCTTAATTTTCAGTAGACAATTTGGGTTATTTTAATTGGCTCTGTTCATGAGTATATTCTATAAATGCCTCATAAAAAGAGTAAGGAGCACTAAACTAACTATATAAATAGTTAGCTAGATAGAAGAGATAAACAGAGTTACATCAGATTGTATTTTTACATTCTTGCTTCAGCACTGCCCAGTGCTGTGCTCATCCTAGTTACATTTCAATCATGATTTCTTTATCGTTTCTTTAACCACAAACTCAGACTTTTCTTAGTCTTCATCCTATAAATTTCACCTCAATATCTGGAGCCCTTATTCAACTCCTTTCACATTGAAATGCTCTTTTGTCTCCTCGAGGGCCACTCAGATATCTCTCTTAATGAGCAACCTATCTTCAGAATATGTGATTCATAATTGCAACCAATTGTTCATTTCTTCATTCAGCAAACATTAATATGCCCTAGCTACACGAGCTATTGGACGGTAAAATCAAATAGAATAGGGTGTCTGTCGTGTATTGAGGGAAACAAGAGTGAAAACATTGAATTCAATGAAGCCCTTATAAGCAAGATATATAGGGAATGTACCCAGGGCATGCAAAATTAACTTGTGATTTGATCTTGAGAGTGGGAATTCATTGGAGAAAGAACAAAATAAAAAGCTTCAAAGAGTAAGCAACTGTTTGTGTGAGTCTTAGTAAATAAGGGTTCACTCCACCTGAGGTTGAATACTACTCTTGTGGAAGAAGCAACTTTGCAAAAGGAGATATGAAATAAACAAGGCAGAACATTTAGGTGTAGCTAAAGCAAGCCATGATGGTAGATTGTCGGTGCTTACAAACAGATGAGGGCAATCACTTTTAGAGGCTCTATTAGCACTTGTGCTGGACTTTACTCCGAGGACAATGGAGAGATTAACAATATTTTTTTCTGGGAAGCTTGATGACCAGGTGTTCATTTACAAAATGATTCCTCTTCAGGACAGCCAGTACTGCCTGTAGACACACTCTCAGTCCAAAGCATGATACCGACTTTCTAATTTTGTTTCTCCTAATTTCTTCCAGCACATTTTCCCTCTGGCAATCTCCACAATGAAAGCCCCAGTTGCCTTGGAGTTTATCCATTACTTCTCCCCTTCTACATTATTTAACCTTAGTTAAATCAATTCTACCTCCAAATGTCTCTTTAATCCACACCTTCCTCTCTAACCCCAGTGAAATTTTCCTATCTCAGCCTCTTAAAATCCCTTACCTGTACTAAAGACTCTACTATTTTTCTAACTTTACTCATGTCTTAATCCTTTCTAATTTATCACCTACCTTGTCACCAAGGTTGCTGTTTTACATTAATTTTATCAGGACAGCTCCCTGTTGGCTCATTACTGGACACAATCCAAACTCATCTGTAATTATTTTCGATCTGACCCCAAATTCTAGTTCTTGAACCACAGGTTTGGCTTACTACAAAAAGGCCTGTGATAGAAGCAGGTATGAAAGGGATTCACCATTTTATGTGTGTCTAGTATATTAAAAAAATCTAGGCAGGTGTATGATATTTGCTATTATAATTAAGGAAAACTACAGATGTTGGTGAAACCAAGAAAGTAAGTTAAATGGAAATTCAAACACAGAGCTGGGATTAATGAACTGGAAAATGGATTCAGAACACATCTATAAGACTGAGGTTTGGGATAAGGATACATGCACAAAAATTAGGAATCCCAAATGAATATAATGTATAGAGATGTAGAAAGCAGAATATGGCAAGATAGTTGCTCAGAATCTTTGGCTGACAACCCAGTTTGATGGTTGAGTCCTTCAACAGGTTTAATTCCATTTGTCTTTGTTCAGTCCCTAAGTCTAACTCTGCAACCCTGGGGACTGCAGCACACCAGGCTCCTCTGTCCTGTACTATCTCCTGGAGTTTGTTCAAATTCATGTGCACTGAGTCAGTAACATTCTTTAATCATCTCTTCCTCTGCTGCCTGCTTCTCCTCCTGCCCTCAATCTTCCCTAGAATCAGGGTCTTTTCCAATAGTCAGTTCTTCGCATCAGATGGCCAAGCTTCAGCTTCAGCATCAGTCCTCCCAATGAATATTTAGGGTTGACTTCCTTTAGGACTGAAATTCCACTTACACTACTCTTTAACTGTCTTATTGTCTTCCCCTTTTTCGTGGGCACTCATGTTTAAGATTAAGCATATTTAGGTGAGGTTGATGAGAAACATTCTGCTCTTCTGTACATGGAATAGTGCTACTTCTTCAGCATATTATTCTAATTAGCAATGAAAAGAGAACCCTTGACTTATGCATGCATGCATGCTGCTGCTGCTGCTAAGTCGCTTCAGTCGTGTCCGACTCTGTGTGACCCCAGAGACGGCAGCCCACCAGGCTCCCCCGTCCCTGGGATTCTCCAGGCAAGAACACTGGAGTGGGCTGCCATTTCCTTCTCCAATGCATGAAAGTGAACAGTGAGAGTGAAGTCGCTCAGCCGTGTCCGACTCTCAGCGACCCCGTGGACGGCAGCCCACCAGGCTCCTCCGTCCCTGGGATTTTCCAGGCAAGAGTGCTGGAGTGGGGTGCCCTTGCCTTCTCCACGACTTATGCATGAGGAAAAGTCAAACAGGTGATGTCCTCAAGATCTAATGACAATTTCACTGCTCTTGATTCTGATCTGTTGCCAGCTAATCCAGTTTGAATTTCCACTCACCTGTGTCCAGTGAAGTCTTGCTTTGCCAGCTCCAGTAAGAGCTGAGTGGCAGCTTTTCCCCAGCAGATGCTCGAGTCTTTAATAGGGAGAAAATACATTAAGCTCAGACCTTCCAATTTGAGTCTCTTCAACCACATCTAAGCACTTGGCACCAGATTGCTCTCTATCCTGGGTACATATGGTTTGTTTTGGAACTAAATCTAATTTAGCTATTTCCAAGTTCTGGTCAGCAAATCAGCCTTCTTCCATAATGAGATTTTATTGGTCCATGTCAAAATGAAAGAAACATGGTTAATTCAGTAAAATTTTTCTAAATACAAATTTATCCATTACTAAGGACTTAAGAGTTGACATTATGTTTTCTAAATTTTGGTATTGAAATATTGTTCCTTCCATGAAATGATTCTGATGAAAGATTTTATTTTGGGTGGCAAAATCTAGTTTTGCTTTGACTTTTTATATCTTTATTAGAAAAAAAATGACAATTACAATTCATATATATATATTTAATTTTACTTCTATATTCATATATGTATTTAACTTAATAATTAAACATAAATATATTTAATTAGATTTAATTTGTTAAATCCAAATATGTATGGATTCTTCTAGCATATATTAACAATGAACCTGACCCTATCATTTTAAAGAAGCATTTTATTAATAATATTGACCCTCGCCTGCAGAGGACTGCAACCTTGGGACTTGGGTATCTTTCTCACCATGGCATTCTTCCTGGCCTTGATGAATGGTACATGCTCTCTATGGCCTAGGGGACGTAATCCTTGAGTGGGCCTTCTGGCCTCGCATAATATATCTATTCTGGCATGTCCTTCTCGGTCAGCCTCCATCTATCTTCCATCACCATCTGTTGCAGCAACTCAGGGAACTCAGATCTGGACACCTTACTAAGCATTGACTCCCACTTTCTTGAAGCTTCTAACAGCCATACTACCAGTGTGTCGGGCTCATCCTTAAGGTTTCAGTCAGAATGTAAAATGGTATGCCCCCAGAAACTGCTGGGCTTCCTGGTAGTTCAGTGGTAAAAGATCTACCTGCCAGTGCAAGAGACAGGTTCGATCCCTGTGTTAAGAAGATGCCCTGGAGAAAGAAATGGCAACCCGCGCCATTACTTTTGCTTGGAAAAATCCCATGGACAGAGGAGCCTGGTGGGTTACAGCGGGGCCGCAAAGAGTCAGACATGACTCTTCAGTTTCAGACCTCTTAATCAAGTACTGTTGTGTCCAGTGAGATGTTTGGATGGCATCCCTGAGTCAATGGACATGAGTTTGAGTGGACTCCGGGAGCTGGTGACTGACAGAGGCCTGGCAAGCTGCAGTCCATGGGATCACAGAGAGTCAGACATGACTGCATGACAGAACTCAACCGAACTGAATCAAGTTTACTTGAAATTTCATCACAAAGATACTCCTGCAAGCGCACACTCACTAGCCCTTGTAGCTCCTCCATTGTATAATTTTATTCCTCTTTTGTCAGTCCCAGCAGGTCCTTAGCCAGATTATCTTTGCTGGGGTTAAACCATGGTTATCAGCCCATGAGCTCTTAGGAGTGAGTTTCATTCCCTGCACATTTTCATTCATCACAGGGGAAAGAGTATATTTCCTAAAGAGAGCTGAGCCACTTCTGTAAGCAGAGATATCTCAATGGTCTGTGAAGTGAAAATCAACTAGGGCATCCATCCAGATGTCCAACTCCTTGTTTCCAGTTCTCAGATTTTTCTAAGCAGGGTTTCAAACTCAGTCCAAAGGCTGGCTTTGGCTGAATATTGAAATATATTTTGGAGATCTGTAACTTTCAGGTTCTAAGCCTGTTCTTCATCTCTGTCCGCTGACTCACTAAAGGCAATGTGCTGTGCTTTGTTGATCAGTCATGTCTGACTCTATGTGACCCCATGAGCTGTAGCCCACCAGGCTCCTCTGTCCATGGGGATTCTCCAGGCAAAAACACTGGAGCGGGTAGCCATTCCCTTCTCCAGGGGATCTTCCCAACCCGGGGATCAAATCCAGGTCTCCCACATGGCAGGCAGATTCTTTACCATCTGAGCCACCAGAGAAGCCCAAGAATACTGGAGTGGGTAGCCCATCCCTTCTCCAGGGATCTTCCCAACCCAGGAACCGAACCAGTGTCTCCTGCATTGCAGAAAGATTCTTTGCCAGCTAAGCAACCAGGGAAACCCACTAAAGGGGATATGGGCCTCTTAATAAACTTATAAAGAGGAATTCTAGTTCTCACAGTCAGCCTTTAAGGACTTGGTAATTGGCACTCTGTGTCTCATTGTCTGTCTCCAGAGAGTATCCTTCCTGTCTTCTGTACAGCATGTTTGTGTCTCCTCCTCCACTCAATTCATGTATTGAAGCCTTGACATTTGAAGGTGGGGCCTATGAGATGATGAAGCTTAAAGGAGGTCCTGAGTTTGAGGCGCTCATCCAACAGGGCTGATACCCTTCTGCGAAGGGCAAGAGACACCAGGGCTCTAACCCCATCACCGGAGGACGCAGGAGAAGGCAGCCCCCTAAGGCTGGGAAGAAAGCTCTCGTCAGGAATACTATCAGCTGCACCTTGACCTTGGACTTCCCAGGACTTTACAGAGCTGTGAGATACAAATTTCTGTTATTTAAGTCACCCAGTGCCTGCTATTTGTTATGGCAGCCCAAGCTAAGATAGGAGGTGAACATGTTTTTTCACTAACCAGCCAACTCTTTGTGTCCATTGCTTCTTGCAGAGTACAAACGTCTAAATCACTTGTTTCTTTCCATGGAACTTCTTCCTAGGCCACCATCAGTGAAACTCTCATTGATCAGACTGCTGCCTTGTGCCAGCAAGTATCTCCTCCCACATATTCTTCAGCGTGTGGTCTTCCCTGCTTATCAAGGGACCAGGTGACAGGTGTGCTAGGCACCAAATTTCGTCTTACCTTCTGCTTTCTCACCCTTGATATTACCTGAGTTTTTGTTCTCTGAGAACACACCAAGAAGAGATTAGACATGGAAAGGAAATATGAGGGACTCATTGTTAAGGCCCTCGCAGAGATGACATGACATGTTCATAATACTTCAAGAACATCCTGGTGAGTAGGAATTATAACTAATACTGATCTTGGAGTATCAGAAATACAGAAGGCTTCAAAACGTGTAAATAAAACTACACGCTGGATTGAATTGCTATATATTGGAAATATCTTCATTTGTTTGGACAGTCTGTGGAGTATTTCAGAGGTCAGCAGCACTAAAGAGTATAAAGAGGCTATAGATATTGATTATCTCCAGTTGTCTTCCTAAGCAACAAGGTCTAAAATCAATAGAGTGTTCTCTCTATTATTGATGTTTTCCCAGATCAAATATGCTGTAGCTCTCCTGTCTTTCCTTATTGTTACCAAACATTTACTGTATTACTTTTGGACCTTTTCCCATACAGTATTTTGTCTCCATTTCCCCCATTGTGTTGGTAGGATGGGAAATAAATTGGTATTATTCTGTGCAACTAGTGATGACCTTGAGGGAATGGTGGGCAGATTAGAGCTGTGGGTGTGATCCAAGCCCTAAGTGTTTGGCTAAATTGGATATTTCATAAAGATAACTGACCACTTAGAGAAATAGAAGAGAGTTTGTAGGATGAACACCTGACACTCTGAAGTGGGGAGTCAAATAAGGAATAAATTATTTTTTAAACCAAATTTTTTAAGCAATTAAAGTTTATTTAGCAGAAATTGGGATAAACTGACTTTGTATTGACACATATTACTTCTAATTTACTTTTAATCATTATGTCATTTTCTATCACTGCTTATATAAGAATTGTTATATTATATACTGCATATTTTAATTCCAGATAAAACCAGATTACTTGCTGATTTATTTACACTGAAAAAACAGACAATGATGAAAAATTGATAANTAGCAGAAATTGGGATAAACTGACTTTGTATTGACACATATTACTTCTAATTTACTTTTAATCATTATGTCATTTTCTATCACTGCTTATATAAGAATTGTTATATTATATACTGCATATTTTAATTCCAGATAAAACCAGATTACTTGCTGATTTATTTACACTGAAAAAACAGACAATGATGAAAAATTGATAAACCTTATTTTAATTTTCCTGTTATTTTCTTCAATTTGTTTTCCTTTTATTTCTGAAATGGACAATTATTATGAGATCATAAGGAAGGACTTAAAATTTAAATTAAGCTTAACTTATTCTAGGAAAACAGCTTTAGACTCTTAATTTCAGTTTTGAAAATTTTAACCACTGAGACATCATTATGTAAATGAAAAACTATGTTATAGATACATACATACATGTACACATACATACATACATGTACATGAGTGCTTATCTGGGACTGATTTTTGTTTCACCAACGTATTTGCTGTACTGTTCCAAGACTCTACAAATTGGCCGCCTGCTCTTATATCTCTTGATGTGATACTCTATAACCTTGGCTGTGGAGAAAGAGAGAGAAAGCACTTTTAGTGGGAGAGTCACTATCATAAAATGTTGCAGAGAAATAGAGGTTTGTTTCATCTAGTTCTCATAAAATATGAAATGTCACTTTTTGAAACTTAAGGGGAAAAAAAAAAAGAAAAGAAACCTGCATGACCTACCTTCCAGGATGTGGCAGACAGAGTAAGATTAATCAAATATTTTAAAGATACTTTTAGCAGGCCCTGAAACAAGAGAGGGTAGCTGTTACTGATAATTAGGCTTTGGGAAAGCCCCCAAAGAATTTGTGTGCCAAAAATTTAGAGACAGAAAATTAGCTTCTTGAATTTTCAAAGTCCAGAATAAATGTTAATTGTTTGCTTTAAGTGAGTAAATAAGTTCGAGGAGATAATTTTTAACATTGACTTTCATACGGGCGTGTTACAGTGGTCTCAGTGTGCATTGGAGGCGCGCTGAGAAACAGAAGATTCTGTTACACGTAATGCGGCAATGTCCTGAAATCCAATAATGAATGCATTTCCAATGACTTTCATTGATTTCTTTTTCCAGTCCTCCATCTTTATTCACCTGCTCAGCTACCATCTCGGTCTGATGCTCCTCTTTTCCCAGCCCCACGATGCTCATACTTTTCATAGTTCTTTGTCACGTATGTGACTGAAGCAACAGAGGCCATCAAATATGACAACTCCAAACTTCCTAAAGCTTCTAGAATTCTGATTCATCCTTAGCTACTTCCTGCTGACCTCAGAGTAAGAGATGCTCCTCTTTCTGTCCATAGAAAAACTTGAATTTCTGCTCTTCATCTGACGTCTTCTCCTCTTCTCTTATCAGCTAAGGAAGGAAGGAAGGAAGNAGGACTTTATCACTGTTTTCTGCAGACTAACTTCTGAGCCCCTCAGCTTAGCTCCTTCAGGAATTCACAACTGGTGTCCTAGACTTCCACCCTTCACTCCTGATCCAGAATCCCTTCATCACCCCACCTACTTCTCCCCTTCAAACCACCACATTTATAATGGAGACTGGGAAGTCTCCATCGGCAAGCCCAAGCAACTCATTTGAACTTCTGAATTATGATGGACTTTACCATCTATTCAATACAGGCCTTTATGTTTCATGAACATTTCAAGGTTCATACGTCAAAACCCAAATCCATCCTCTTCTTGTACAAACCTGTTCACATCGTTTTCTGTGTCTCATTATCTCCATTCAAGAATCTGGAGGCATTTATCACTGTACCCTTTTCCTCCAGGCAATCTCTAAATTTTATGCTACGTCCTCAGGTTTAAGGAAATTGGTCCTTATTCTCTATCCCTGTTAATGACGACTGTCAAATACACACACTCTCTTATCACTTGACAATTGTGCTGCTGCTGTAAAGTGCTAAACAGTCATCTTGCATCTATTGGCAAGTCTCCTGAATGTATCATTTGCACATATAATCAAGATATGTGTAAGCTATAAAACTCACCACATTAACACTTGCAGAACACTTTCTTCTTATAACCCCACTTCTTATAACCAAGAGAACAGGTTTCTACACATAGATTTCTCCTTGGGAATCTCCCTTCTCTGAAATCCTATTTTTTCCTTTGACAATCAATTCCTAAAGAGAATTTCCCCTGAGTGCTGGGGACGGGGGCCAGCATCCCTCTTCTGTGCTACCATCAAACTGGTCTCACTATTAAAAGGTTATATTGGTTTTGCCATATATCAACATGAATCCACTCCAATTAAACTAAATAAATTTAAATTAAAAAAATAAAAATAATGAATTATGATAGAAAAAAAGATTGTATTATAGCTGTATACCTGTGTCTGTCACAGACTACAAGCTTGGATATTTGAAGAGCAAGAAAGTATTGGTCTTTCCCTTACAATAGGAAAAATAGAGAATAAGCATTAAGTAAGCCAATTCCCTTTAAATCAACATGGACCTGAGATCTCTGAGTAATCAAATAACCCCCAATCTTGAGAGCCATATATCTGCAGGGAGAAGCAAGACTTGGATATTTGTTTATCTGGGAAAGACTTCCCTGAACTCCGTAAAAACTGGTAAGATACAGCTAGACACGTATAATGCATTGTAGAAAGCCAACTGTGGGCTCCAGAGACAGGATGAAACCCTTAATGCTGCGGACCTAGAGAGACTGGTCCCCTCTTGTATATTTTACACCAGGCACTCAAAGGGACGATCAGGAAGAATTCTGACCCTTTGTTGTGCCTGGGGATGGAGAATAAGTGCTTACGCCTAAATTTACCCAGACCTATGTCCCCTATCTGCCCTGTGGAAATAAAAGAAAGACTTAAAATGTAAGAAAAGAATAACTGAGGCCTGAGGGCATGAATGGATTGTCATATCACTCATTGATTCTGTTAAAAATTAGAGAGGAAAAACGTTGAGTTCCAAATATTTATATCTAAGAAAAACATGTCCTTAAAACACAAAGGAACTGGAATCTAAAGACTGGAACTATAATTTGCTTATAATTGGTGGAATGGTTTTTTTGAGTCCTTGCATCATAAAATGGAACTTGCTTTGATCATTAACATATATTAAATGAGTAGGTGGTTGAAGATACTGTAGTTTTCTGAAGATCGAGAGTATAAATGAAGAACTTGTTTCCCCTGGGGAACTATGTCTACCAGGAGTGGCTGAGACCAAGACGTTAGGTCAAAACCTCAGTGTGTCTTTACTTCTTTCCACTCTTCACTTAGCATAAGAAAATGTATTTCTGAAGATGGTGGGAAGTAGCTACATGGTGTCCAAGGTAGGGAACATTTAGGCAATTGCTCTGACATTGGCAGTGTTGCCTCAGACATACACTGACTTTCACAATCTCAGTGAGCAGTCAGAGTTGATAGCAGGTAAAATTGCCATGGCAGAAAGGAGTAGCAAATGGCACATCTCTATTCGGATGGCTTAGTAGCTGGGTAACTATGGAACTAGTTGCTTCTAGGTTCCAAACGTGACTCTGCTCTGCTTAAATCCATGACTCTGTCAAAAGTAATTAATTTCTTTGGAAGTTAATCTCCTTAGTTGTAAGAAGGGAAATAGCACCTACACAGAGAGTTGCTGTGAGGTTTAATATCTTGACGATGCCAGTCTTTCCTGTTTTTTTTAACCTAAGTATTCCATAAAGAAATCTGTCACAACTACCACTAGCAGGACGACTACTATAAATTCTGCTGCTACTGCAACTATTATTAGAAGTTTCCTTACTTTTAAATAAATAGAATTGGCATTTTGATTTTATATTTTATTTGAGTAAATGGATTCTTATATTGGATATCTATAAATATATATTGCATATAATATAGAGAGAGTTTGATATAGGTGCTACTGCTTTATTTGAATTTGCTGAGATCTTTACATTAGAAGAGGAAGTGCACTTGTTTGACTAGAAGAGCCTTGTCCCAGCTAAACTAGTTCACAGTCTATCAAACGCTAAAGCCCATTAAGAGTTCTTTGAAAGAATAACTGTCTAAACTTGCAAACTGCAGATGCAAGAGTTGATGTGCGTATAATGGACTCACCATACATGACATTTCATCAGGCATTCAAGAGCTAAAATTAGAGCAACAGCTAGCATAATGGTACCATGGAGTCAAATAAAATCCGTGCTATGGTGGCAACCTGCAACATTTAAAGACATTTGCAATGTTAATACATCTGATTTATTAATCTCTTCCACTCAGCATCTTATTAGGTTTTAAATGGTCAATATTTAGCATCACATTTCTGGAGAGAAAATGAATCCCTGTCATATACTAAATCTAAAATAAAAGGCTTATACTTGGTGACTAGATCTGACCCTATTTGCATTCATTATGGATGAAGCAAATGCTGTATAAAGACCATTTTCTCTTGTCATTGAATTCACTTGAGAGGCAGACATTTTTAGATGTGTTTATGTCTATGAAATTCAGCACAGCATAAATATGGTCTGTTAAGAGCAAGGTAACACCTAGTATAGAAAAGCTGTACATTCTGAAGTTTCTTCTCACACACACACACACACACACACACACTCCTCAAGCAATGGCAGTGTTGTGCGAGGAATAATAGGAAGCATTTGGGTAAAATGAGCGTACAACTGAGAGACTTATGTTCCCAATTTTCCTTCTGAATCTATAGAGCTTTCCTTTAACCCCTTCCCAACCTTCCCTTTCACAATTTGCGAAATAGGCACCAAAACCAACCAACAAACAAAATCACATTATCTTTGAGAAAACACCCTTAGTTCCGAGAAGCAAGATTTGCAAATGAAATGACCTGTATTATAATCAAGCTGATATTTGATGCCATCTGTCTGTGTTTTGTGTATAAGTGTTAGTCACCCAGTCGTGCCTGACTCTTTGTGACCCCATGGACTGCAGCCCACCAGGCTCTTCTGCCCATGAGATTCTCCAGGCAAGCATACTGGAGTGGGTTGCCATTTCCTTCTCCAGAGGATCTTCCCAACCCAAGGATTGGACCCTGGTTTCCTGCACTGCAGGCAGATTCTTTACCGACTGAGCTACGAGGGAAGCCTTTGAGAGCTCAAAATATGTTTCCACAAGATCTTTAGGTAAACCACTCTCGGAAAAAATATTTTAATCTAGATATTGAATAAATGAGTAAAAATCAAAAGTTATATTTAACAAAATTGTTAATATACAGCTTTTTAAAAAAATCCCCTCTCAACTGTAGGTAAAGCTGGTTTAGTTGGGCATGTGAAGAAATGAATATTGATGCACTTTCAGTTTCAAACTTTTTCATTATATATGTTAAGGTCATCTGTGTTCAGTGATATTTGATGTTACTCTCATAATTGTCTTGGGTGGGAGCATCAAATTAGTACATAAAAGACAGCAAAGTTAGGCGATAAATGTATGTATTTTGACTGTTCCACCAACATGCTTTCCCCCATCTCCATTCGTTTTTTGGGGCCTCCTTACTTCATGAAACACAGAAACATTCAAATTAGGTTAATTAATAGCCCAACAGTGGTACTCAATGAAACTAAGCTTGCCATGTAGGGCCACCCAATACAGACAGATCTTGGTGGAGAGTTCTGACAAAATGTGGTCCACTGGAGAAAGGAATGGCAAACCAATTCAGTTTTCTTGCCTTGAGAACCCCATGAACAGTATGAAAAGGCAAAAAATAGGACACCAAAAGATGAACTCCACAATAGGTAAGTGCCCAATATGCTACTGGAGATCAGTGGAGAAATAACTCCAGAAAGAATGAAGTAACAGAGTCAAAGCAAAACCAACACCTAGTTGCAGATGTGACTGGTGATAGAAGGAAGATCCGAGGCTGTAAAGAGCAATATTGCATAGGAACCTGGAATGTCAGGTCCACGAATCAAGGCAAATTGGAAGGGGTGAAACAGGAAATGGCAAGAGTGAACATCAACACTCTCGGAATCAGCGGACTCAAATGGGCTCGGAATGGGTGAATTTAACTCAGATGACCATTCTATCTACTACTGTGGGCAGGAGTCCCTTAGAAGAAATGGAGTAGCGATCATAGTCAAAAAAAGAGTCCAGAATGCATTACTTGGATGCAATCTCAAAAACGACAGAATGATCTCTGTTAATTTCCAAGGCAAACCATTCTATATCACGGTAACCCAAGGCTATGCCCTGACTGGTAATGCTGACGAAGCTGAAGTCGAATGGTTCTATGAAGACCTACAAGACCTTTTAGAACTAACACCCGAAAAAGATGTCCTTTTCATTATAAGGGACTGGAATGCAAAAGTAGGAAGTCAAGAAACACCTGGAATAACAGGCAAATTTGACCTTGGAGTACAGTTGAAGAAGGGCAAAGGCAAATAGAGTTTTATCAAGAGAATGCACTGGTCACATCAAACACCCTCTTCCAACAACACAAGAGAAGACTCTACACACGGACATCACCCGATGGCTGATACCGAAATCAGATTGACTATATTCTCTGCAGCCAAGGATGGAGAANAAATTTGACCTTGGAGTACAGTTGAAGAAGGGCAAAGGCAAATAGAGTTTTATCAAGAGAATGCACTGGTCACATCAAACACCCTCTTCCAACAACACAAGAGAAGACTCTACACACGGACATCACCCGATGGCTGATACCGAAATCAGATTGACTATATTCTCTGCAGCCAAGGATGGAGAAGCGCTATACAGTCAACAGAAACAAGACCAGGAGCTGACGGTGGCTCAGATCATGAAGTCCTTATTGCAAAATTCAGACTTAAATTGAAGAAAGTGGGGAAAATCACCAGACCATTCTGGTATGACATAAATTAAATCTCTTATGATTATACAGTGGAAATGACAAATACTCTTAAGGGACTAGATCTGATAGACAGAATGCCTGATGAACTATGGACAGAGGTTCGTGACATTGTACAAGAGACAGAGATCAAGACCATCCCCATGGAAAAGAAATGCAAAGAAGAAAAATGGCTGTCTGAGGAGGCCTTACAAATNTTTCCAGTGGTCATGTATGGGTACGAGATTTGGACTGTGAAGAAAGCTGAGTGCTGAAGAATTGATACTTTAGAACTGTGGTGCTGGAGAAGACTCTTGAGAGTCCCTTGAACTGCAAGGAGATCCAACCAGTCCATTTTAAAAGAGATCAGCCCTGAGTTTTTTTTTTTTTTTGGAAGGAATGATACTAAAGCTGAAATGCCAGTACTTTGGCCACTTCATGCAAAGAGTTGACTTACTGGAAAAGACTGTGATGCTGGAAGGATTGGTGGCAGGAGGAAAAGGGGACAACAGAGGATGAGATGGCTGGGTGGCATCACCGACTCGATGGACGTGAATCTGAGTGAACTCCGGGAGATGGTGATGGACAGGGAGGCCGGGTGTGCTGCAATTCANGCCACCTCATGCAAAGAGCTGACTTACTGGAAAAGACTGTGATGCTGGAAGGATTGGTGGCAGGAGGAAAAGGGGACGACAGAGGATGAGATGGCTGGATGGCATCACCGACTCGATGGACGTGAATCTGAGTGAACTCCGGGAGATGGTGATGGACAGGGAGGCCGGGTGTGCTGCAATTCATGGGGTCGCAAAGAGTCAGACATGACTGAGCTACTGAACTGAAGAAACTGCTACAGCCACTACCTTCAGCGGCCACTACCCTTCTCAGTCAGTAGCCATCAATATAGTGGCAGGAACCTCCCCCAGCTAAAAGACTGCAAATTACTGATTGCTTTTTACTATTATATGAAGCCTCCTAGTTTCCTCAAAATAAATATAGGTTGCATTGTAACAATCTGACATATTATCAGGACATGATACAATTAGCGGATAAAGCTGCCTTATTTTAGACTATATCCATCTAAAGTTGTGCAGTAGGGTTAAATGACAGAATTTGAATTGTAAAATGGTATGATTATTATATAGTAAGCCAAATGATATAAATAAGCTGAATAAATAAAAAATAGATAGATAAATGATAGGTAGGTAGGTAGAAAGATGGAGGGAAAGAGGGAAACCGAAGAATATGTAGATAATATGCCCACATACACACTGTATTAGGGCTATGGTCACAAGCCTTTTGCTAATCTGTATTCTTATTTACTTTTAAAAAATTTATTTTCAATTTGAGGATAATTTCTTTACAATATTATGTTGATTTCTACCAAACTTTTTAGAGCTAACATATATTGCCTTTCACATGTATAGGAACAGAATTTCCGGTGACGTCTCACTTAGAAATTACTAAACTATTAACATTAATGAACAACCTTTCAGCACTATAGTCTTCTTTAACTACTTAAAAATATCTGTTTTCTCTTTAATAAACTCTAAACTTGTTTCTCTTTTTAATTTTAAAAATCTTGGAAAAAGGTTGAAATTATTTCAAACACTCTCTGTGCTCATTTTGTACACTTTAGTGACTTAGTCAATAAACATCTGAAGCTTTAATGGCCTAAGAATTCATAAGAGAAAACAAAGTTTAAGGCCTAAAGAAAAATAACAAACCGCCGATCATAGGTTGTTCTTTAAATCCGATTTCTGTTTGAAAATACAAAGCTCCTTTTCTTCCCCACGTTTGATTGTGCAGTGATTGCTTCTAATGGGACCTTGTAAAGTTCCTGCTGTGCATTTTCGAAAAGATTAGATGACAAATTCAGAGCAGTTGAATTGAAAAAAGATATGTACGCCACATCCATGGATTTAAGCTATTTATTTTCTTTAGTGACTCACATCATTTTTGATTGTTGCTTTTAGATGGGATTAAAATTATAGCAGTTGAAAGTCAGTACTACTGAAATAAGTATAAAATATTATCCACTATATGAATCTAAGAAGTTGTCTCAACTTCTGTAGCAGTTTCACAAAGTTCAAATATGAAACACAAAATAGTATATTAGAAAGAGGAAAAATGGGCTCTAATTCTAGAAAATAGTTAACACGCATCTACAATTTAATTGATCAACACTGCATACACGCTTCTAAGTACACTAAAAGAAAGCTATAAACAATATGGAATTAGTAAAAGAAGGGCAAATTTAATTTTATGGCATTATAAGTAAAAGATTAAGATTGTTTTGGCCAGAAGAAAGACCATTGGCTTGCTTGCTGAAAGAGTTTAAAAGAATTCCCTTTCTTTTTATATGTGACGCTTCTGTATACATGTTAAGACTGAATCTGGGTGGTTAGAAGTATCTGAGGCCTTCCCTGGTGGCTCAGAGAGTAAGTGATCTTCCTCTGCTATAGAAGACCAGGGTTCAGTCTCTAGACTGGAAAGGTCCCCTGGAGAAGGAAATGGCAATGGACTCCAGTACTCTTGCCTGGAGAATCCCATGGACAGAGGAGCCTGGTGGGCTAAGTCCATGGGGCTGCAAAGAGTCAGACACGATCAAGCATCTGACACACACACAGAAATGGCTGATCCTGTTGAAATACCACACCTGATAGCGTCGTCTATACTATTATGAGCCTTCTCAGGTAGAAAGATAACATAGTACTGAAAAAATGTAAATAGAATTTCATGCCATATATTATTTCCTGTAAGCTAAATGATAACGTTGATTATAGACTAAATCATAGTTTGTTTATCTAGGGGAATGCTCCAAAGTTATTACAATCTCACTGCATATTGGGAATACATGAATGTTTTCAAGAAACAATATTTACTGGCCAACTCATATATGATGAGAAATAAAGAAGAAACTCTCATTCACAGATGGCACAGCCATTGCAACAACAGCCACCAAGCAACAGAGGAAAATGAAGTGAAGTGAAAGCACTTAGTCACGTCTGACTCTTTGAGACCCCATGGACCATAAGGTCCATGGAATTCTCCAGGCCAGAATCCTAGCGTGGTTAGCTGTACCCTCTCCTGGGGATCTTCCCAACCCAGGGATCAAACCCAGGTCTCCTGCATTGTGGGTGGATTCTTTACCAGCTGAGCCACGAGGGATGCCCAAGGATTTCTCTAAACGAAGTTAGAGGGTGTTCTTTAAGGAAGCATGGGAAGAAAATATTAGATACTCTATTTATATACTTCCATAGTGATGAAACAATATCACTAATTGATGATATTTGAATTGCTGGTAATATATTTTTAAGTGTGTAACGAGATATACCAATGTTCAAATTCTTATTTCCTGACAGTACAAGGACCATGTAAGCTCTGTTTATGTCCTGCTGTTGTGACAGGAGCAAGTTGCTTTGAGACTACTTCTCTAAGCAGTGGGAAGAGGCATAAGGTTAATATTTCAGTGAATGCCCTGTCTTCAAGTTCTTTTCAATAACCTTCTTAAGCTTGAATGTACTGAAGTGCGTCCACCCCCCACATCTACTGGTAGAACTTTGCAACAGGGATGTTGCAGAACCCACACTAGGAAGGAGAACAGCACTTCTGTACTTCAAAGGTCTACAAAGTATGTTTGTCAACAAAACAAATAAACCTCCAAAGCAACCCACAGCAACAAAGCAAAATAAAGGACAGTAAAACTGAAACAGTTTTAATTTAATAGTAAAACATTTAGTGGTGCTTGGTACATAGCATATGCAATCAATTTCCTTCCTTTTCCTGAAATTTAACACTTAAAATGCAAGTTAATAAAACACAGTGGTCAGCTTGCATAAGCTGATGGAGGAGATGTGAAGGAGGGTTGTTGGCAGGGGACGGAAACGATGAGTGAGGAGCCTGGTGATGGAAGAAGTCAGCTCTGCAAAGACTCAAAAGTATTTGTCCAGTTCACACCCAGCAGAAGAGTTTACCATGGATGATGTGTGACATTATAAATATTGTGATATATTTGTTGTTGTTGTTCAGCCTCTAAGTTGTGCTGCGATCCCAAGGACTGCAGAACAACAAGCTTCCCTCTCTTTCTCTGTCTCCCGTAGTTTGCTCAGATTCACGTCAACTGAGTTGCTGACTCTATCTAACCATCTTATCCTCTGCCACATTCTACTTCTTTTGCCTTCAATCCTTCCCAGCATCAGAGTCTTTTCTGATAGTGACGTATGCCTATACATTATGTTATTATACTATGTGGCATATATTGCATATTAAGTTCTATTGGCTTAGTGGCAGTGCACGCAGCATCAGCTGAGACAATTTCCTAGAGGCTGGAGGGTCCATTTCCAAGAGAGTCTATTTCTCACCATAGAGTTTTGACTGGCTGATGACCGGGAGATCAGCTAAAGATGAGGGCTGAGAATTTGTTTCCTTTCCCCACGAGTTTCTCCCTGTGTCTTAAACTTCACAATAAATGTAAGACACAGAGAGAAAAGTCCGATCGCATTTGATGGTCTAAATTCAGTCACGTAGCCTTGCTTCTTTCTTTCTCTGTCAGTTGCAGCAGTCACAAAGATACGAGCCACCAAGTTAAAGAAGAGGAGAAACAGTTTCTACCGCTTGATGGAGGGGCTTCCCAGGTGGCTCAGTGGTAAAGAATCTACCTGCCAGTGCAGGAGATGTGGGTTGGATCCTTGGGTCAGGAAGATCCTCTGGAGAAGGGAAAGACAACCCACTCCAATAACTATGCCTGGGAAATCCCATGGACAGAGACTGTTGCTGTGCCAGAGTTCACAGGGTCGCAAAGAGACGGACATAACTTAGAGACTAAATAATAACCACTTGATGGAGGAAGGGAAAGGTTCTAGGAGGAAAGGTGAGATGACAAGAAGTGTTGAGAGCATTTAAAATATACATACTCCTTCACAACTCGTTGGGGGTTTTTGCATTTTTTAAAATATGTGCCACTAGGTTAGTGTTTGATTTCTGAACATATAACAAAGACCAAGTCAACTTTTTGGAAGACAGGTGGTAAAATAAATCGACCCAATTATTTCAAGGAAATCAAGAGTAGAAGTAACCTAAAAATGTCACCTAATTAATTGGTGATTTTCAGATTTGGGTCTTTAATAAGTTAAGAGTGAGATTGGATACCGAGATTAAATCCTACACTTCAAAGTTTTAAATACAATATTGGAAACATCTTTTTTTTTTATAATTTCATTACAAGCATCAATCACTCGGCATTAAAAAAGTACATGGGAAAATCACTCCATAAATCATGTTTTAAAATTGTGACTGTATCTGTAAAAAGTCAACAAACTACCTGAAAAATGAAAACAGTAGTGAATCGATTAATTGGGTTTTGTTGCTGATTCACCATTAACTTATTGAAATGTTCCTCCCGATTCCTCATTTACACTTGAGTGTGATAATGAAGTTTGTTATCACAAAACCCAAGGTCATGAGAACGTTTCTTCCTTTATACTTTTACCGTCTGTGTATGAATAAGCAGTATGTACCTAAGTGTTGTGAACTAATTAGTAGAACTTGGGTTTCTCTGTTGGCTAAGATGGTATAGAACCTGCCTGCAATGCAGCAGACTTGGATTCAGTCTCTGGGTCGGGAAGATCCCCTGGTATAGGAAGTGGCTACTTTTTCCAGTATTCTTGCCTGGAAATTCCATAGACAAAGGAAAGTGGCAGGCTACAGTCCATGGGGTCGAAAAGAGTTGGGCACAACTGAGTGACTACATTGTTAATTATTAGATCCTACCTTTTGGCTTCAGCAATACGTGAACTGTGAACTTCTAGATGTTCAAGCTGGTTTTAGAAAAGGCAGAGGAACCANGCTTGCTAGCTCTGGACAACCTACTTCTTGACTGCTTATGAGAAAGACTTGCATACTATCGTTTACACCACTGCTTCTAAAAATGTTGGCTTAGCTTTGCTCTCTCTATCAAGCAAGAAATTATAATCAACATGCTTAATGAGATAGAATTACATTATATATTTTAATTATATCCACATAGTTAAATACATTTCTATTATTTTAAACAAACACAAATCTCTTACTTTACCAGTGTCTGTTTTGCAAATAACTTTGAGACATGAGAAAATCTTTTCTTCTTCTTTTTATCCCAACCTAACTCTCCACACTAAAGATTTGTTGGCCTGGTTTATTAGTTTTGGACTTTCCTGAGGTTTTCCTTACAGAATGTTTCTGTGAAGAAAACAAAACAAAACAACTTCCTTAGCACTTATATACCAAATTCCATTCATTCTATTTACTAGCCACTCACTATTTATATATAATACAGAAGTATTATATATACACAAATATACATAGCTGCAGTTTCACTTCAATCTTATTATTTTCAAAATAAATGAAGTCAACTAAATACAATCAACAAAGCCAGTCAATAGGTTTGCTTTATTTGTGTGTGGTTCATAATTTGCAATTCTANTAGCACTTATATACCAAATTCCATTCATTCTATTTACTAGCCACTCACTATTTATATATAATACAGAAGTATTATATATACACAAATATACATAGCTGCAGTTTCACTTCAATCTTATTATTTTCAAAATAAATGAAGTCAACTAAATACAATCAACAAAGCCAGTCAATAGGTTTGCTTTATTTGTGTGTGGTTCATAATTTGCAATTCTATTCCTCTAGAAACATTCTCCTTCAATGGCCTATTCAGTTACTTCAGTCTTGTCTGCCTCTTTGTGACCCCATGCACTGTAGCTTGCCATACTCCTTTGCCCATGGGATTTTCCAGGCAAAGATACTAAAGTGGAACGCCATGCCCTCCTCCAAGGGATCGTCCCAACCCAGAAATCGAACACCCATCTCTTGGGTCTCCTGCAATGCAGGCAGATTTTTTACCCACTGAGCCACCCGAGAAGCCCCCTTGGGTTAGTGATCCTTGAAATTTATAATCTATTTATTCTATTATCCATATAAACATTTCCTGATTTAATATTAATAATTAAACTCCATATTGCTACTTCAAAGCTATTAATTGAACCCTTTAAAAAATTCTTTACTGCAATAAAAAGGGAAAAGAAAATAGATTGAAAACATGGTATCAGTTAAGAAATGGTATGAATTTTGCTTGAAAATTATACCCATAGTCTGAGTTTCTTCGTTGTTTTAGAATTTCACAAGAAAAATTTATTGGCAGCAAAAAAACCTAGGCAAATGGCCTTTATTCTTTAATATGAGGGAAGAAGCACAGCTACTTTATGCCATGTGTGGTTCCATCAGCTGTCTAATGAGTTATGGAAGAAATCAGAAGTGAGAAGAGAAGGAAGCATGAAGTATTATAGTACAGACTTCCTGGAGTGAAAAATATTTTTAAACTGTGCTAGTAGTTTGTGAAGCAGATAGTCAGTAATCATTTATTCTTGTAGCATGCTCTTGCATACGAAAAAAATAAAGACTTTTCTTGGCACTCTTTTTGCTTTACATAAATCATGTCACAATTAAATATGTTTTAAGATCCTCTTTTGGAAAGATTCTATCTGCAAATAAATGTCTTTTTTTTTTTCCCCATTTGCAACTTCAAAGACGATTTTCACTAATGAGACACTTGAAATTCATATCTGGCCTACTTCCTACACTTGGGAACTTTAAAATTGCATTTATAGACAGTTCAAGTATATAAAATAGAGGCCAATAGAAAATATCATTAATTAAATTCCCTAATTGTGTAGATATATTTTATCCATATTTGTTCGTCTCATTTCTGTTTTATGAAGTGTTTAGACTATTCTATGTAAAGAGTGAAAGAAGATCTGTAAGATAATGTGGAAAATGCAATCTATCTTTCTGTAATAATAAATCATTCAATTTAAAAAGTTCTAATAATGTATGACAACCATATTACCCACATTGTAATATATATTCCATGGTTTTGTCATCTTCACAAAGGAAATATTAGAACAATAATATATATTTTAATGTATTTCGTCTTTCCCAGTTAATTTTTTGTATCATACACACCCATAGAAATGGAAAATATTTTGATATCTCTGAATGACAATCAGGGAAGTTCAGTGATTAAAAATCCCCTAATGGCAGCACTCTAAGTTCTTGTATGCAGCAGTGAACGGCAGAGGAAGGCTGGTGACTGCCACAGCACAGTCATACAATTGTGTAAATCATTAGACTCCCAGGGGCCTCACTTGTCTTACATATAAAATGACACAGTTGGAAAGAATGATCCTCAAGGTCATGGCCAGATCTAATATACTCTGATTAAATCCCAGTTTGAGGGTAACAAAAACACATGTGGAAGATATAGGGCTAAAGGGACTTTGTAAAGGAGTGAAAATTACTGCACACCTCCTCACTGTTGCGCCTAGAACAAGAACAAGAATAATAATATTCGTATCTAGTTTCAGAGTTGTTCAAACTTTGTTTCTCCTCCAGGTCACTTGAAAGGTGCACACTTTCCTCATTAGCAACCCTATTATCTGACTCTAGAAAGATTGTTTTTCCACTCTACCAGACAAATATTTCATTCTGTCTCTTTTCTTCCAAAATCTTAAAGAAAAAAAAATAAAAGGAAAAAGAAAACATTCTCCCATTTCTGAAAGGTTCGCTTATAAATTCACTGGGATACAAAAATCAATCTTACAGGAACTCCATCAATATTTCACCCTTAAGTCTCCAAACCTCATGCAAGCTTTGTCCTTATTCTGCCTTTTCTCAGTGTACATTGGAAACTGTTTCTCCTTTGGTAAAATTTCAGCCTCCAACATGTACTTCAGGTTCTTTATTATCTGGGTTACTTAAGGCTGTTCCAGTTTTTGCTATTATTTAATACATTTTCTAAATGATTTTGAAACAAGCATGGAGCATAAACGTGGATGCCAAACACTGAACATTCATCTTGCTTTTTCTTATCACCAATTCCCCTCTCTCTTTCTTTCATACACATTATTTATCTATAAACTCTCCATGAATTCATTCTTTTCTTTGCTGTCAAAAAATCTGCATACATTGATGATAAAGAATTTACATCTTTGACATTTACTTTTCCTCTAAACTCCAAAAGTATATATAATTTTTGGCCTGTCCACGTGGGTGTTTCGCATATATGTCAAATGCAACGAGTCCAAAACAGACCTCTTGTTCTCCTGGTCTGTATGTCCTTTCCTGTGTGTGTTCTAAGTCACTTTAGTCGTGTCCAACTCTTTGCAACCCTATGGACTGTAGCCCACTGGGCTCCTCTGTCCATGGGATTCTCCAGACAATAATACTGGGGTAGGTTGCCGTGCCCTCCTCCAGGGGGTCTTCCCCACCTAGGGATTGAACCGGAGTCTCTTATATCTCCTGCATCTGCAGGCAGGTTCTTTCTCACTAGCACCACCTAGGAAGCCCTAATTCATTCTGATATTTCTTCTAATCACAGTAAGTAATACTATTATTTACCCAATTCCTCAAATCAAAAGTCTTTTATTTAAACTTTCTTTCTCTCATCTTTTATGTTCAATGTATCAACAAACATACGCAAGTCTTCTTCCCAAATATATTCAAGATTCATCCACCCATCTCATTCTTCACGGGCAGGTACACTTTTATCTATAACTCTCACTGGGGTACTGGCTAGCTACTTCTTATTCTAAAAATCTTATCTCAGATTTTATCCTCTCAAAAGCTTTACATAAATGTCCTGTTTACAGTGACTCCTCCTATACGGAGTCACTGTAAATAACAAATTCAGTTACTGACTCCTTTTCACATGGTCTGGTTAACATCATTGTACATTTCACCAAGGTATACCAGTTCTATTTGTGTGCTTGTTTATTGTCTATTTCCATCCCCTAGAATGTCAGCTACCGGAAAGTAAGTACTTAATTAATAAAAAAATACTTAATAAGACAGTCATAATTGTAAATAACTTCAAGAGAATACTTAATGGGGTGGTGGGGAGCTCGTCTGCTACTGTTGCTTCTGTCGGTTGCTTTTTACATTTGTGATACTTTAAAGTTTTTAAACCTTGGTTTTATGATTAGTAGTAGTAGTAGTAGTAGTAGTGTGTGTGTGTGTGTGTGTGCTCAGTTGCTCAGTCGTGGCTGACTCTGTGAGACCCCATGAACTGCAGGCCGCCAGTGGCTTCTGTCCATGGAATTTTCCANTGTAAATAACTTCAAGAGAATACTTAATGGGGTGGTGGGGAGCTCGTCTGCTACTGTTGCTTCTGTCAGTTGCTTTTTACATTTGTGATACTTTAAAGTTTTTAAACCTTGGTTTTGTGATTAGTAGTAGTAGTAGTAGTGTGTGTGTGTGTGTGTGTGTGTGTGTGTGCTCAGTTGCTCAGTCGTGGCTGACTCTGTGAGACCCCATGAACTGCAGGCTGCCAGTGGCTTCTGTCCATGGAATTTTCCAGGCAAGAATACTGGATCAGGACGTCATTTCCTCTTCCAGGACATCTTCCCAATTCAAGGACTGAATCCAAGTCTCTTGTGTCTCCTGCATTGGCAGGCAGATTCTTTACCACTGAGCAATCTGGGAAGTCTATTATTACATCCGATCTTAAAACAATCCTCCTTCAAATCAGCAAGATCAGATATTACTGTTCTATATAAACATATATATGTATGTGTATATATATATATATATATATATATACACCAAAGTATCAGAAAAGTTAAGTGACATGTCAAATATCACATAATAAACTTTTGGTTTGAACAATACCAGAATTTAAGTCTTCTAATTCTTTTACTTAGTCATTGTTTATTCAAAGCCTGCACAATTCTCAGAAGTCTCTGAAGATTAGTTTATGAACCATATACTATGTTTGGAAGTAAAATTATTATCTTCAAACTGCACATGCTAGATGCAATTATCTAGCATGCCATTTTATCGATAACGTGTGTATTAAATGTCTACCATTATCTTATTGAAATAAAGTTGATTATATAAAGGATACACACAATGCACAATTTATTATTTTAAGTGATATTTATGGGACATAAACATTGTGGATGTTGACCACAGCCATGAAACTAAAAGATCTTTTCTCCTTGGAAGGAAAGGTATGACAAACATATTAAAAAGCAAAGACATCTCTTTGTCGACAAAGCTCCATATAGTCAAATACTTGCTTTTCCAGTAGTCATGTATATCTATGAGAGTTGGAACATAAAAAAAAGCTGAGCAATGAAGAATTGCTTTTGAACTGTGGTGTTGTAGAAGACTCTTGAGAGTCTTTTGGACTGCAAGGACATCAAATCAGTTAATTCTAAAGGAAATCAGCCTTGAATATTCATTGGAAGGACTGATGCTGAAGCTGAAGTTCCAATACTTTGGTCACCTGATGTGAAGAACTGACTCATCTGTAAAGATCCTCATGCTGGGAAAGACTGAAGGCAAAAGGAGAAGTGGATAGCACGGCCTGATATGGTTGAATGGCATCACCAGCTCAATGGACATGAATTTGAACAAACTCTGGGAGATAGTGAAGGGCAAGGAGATCTGGCGTGCTGCAGTCCACAAGGCTGCAAAGAGTCAGACACAAGGTAGTGACTGAAAACAAAAACAATAAATGGGAGCACTTACAGATTTCTTTTAAATAGTGAAGAAGAAGTGATTGAATACTTGTTAGCTTTTCCAAAGGAAATAGATAACAGAGAAAGAATAGGATGTTATTACTTAAGAGATCAAATTGCCAACATCCACTGGATCATGGAAAAAGCAAGAAAGTTTCAGAAAAACATCTATTTCTGCTTTATTGACTATGCCAAAGCCTTTGACTGTGTGGATCACNTCATTTGTATGTTTTGGAGAAGGAAATGGCAACCCACTCCAGTGTTCTTGTCTGGAGAATCCCAGGGACAGGGGAGCCTGGTGGGCTTCCATCTATAGGATGGCACAGAGTTGGACATGACTGAAGCGACTTAGCAGCAGCAGCAGAGTTAGAGAATCAGGGCATTCTTGACTTCCCTGATGTCTCAGACAGTGAACAATCTGCCCGCAGTGCAGGAGGCCTGCCTTCAATCCCTGAGTCAGAAAGACCTCCTGGAGGAGGGCATGGTAACCCACTCCTGTATTCTTGCCTGGAGAATTCCATGGGCAGAGGAGCCTGGTGGGCCACAGTCCATGGGGATCACAAAGAGTCAGACACCACTGAGTAACTAAACACACACCATACATATAAGTATATAAATGGCCTAGGGACCACTTTTATTTATTTATTTTAATTTATAGCTGATAAATTTAAAGGCCAAATAAATTAAATGACTTCTTAATAAGCCAATCAGTAAAAACAAACATGAATCAGACTCAAGGCTCCAGATTTCCTCAGCAAACCTCCTTGTTTGATGACAGTTCGTCAACGTGGACCACTTGACAAGCCAGGAAAGCTACTAGCGTCCTGGTATTGACTAAGAACTTTCCCTCTGGTGCTTGCCCTCTCTCAGTAAGATAAAATCTACCATCAAATTAGTTAGAGGAATATTTTAGAGGAGAATATACAATTCCCCACTAAATAATAGCCTCACTAAAACACAGCCATATATTGTCCCTAAATCTTCAGTTTGTTAATATGTAGCTATGTATTAAAGGCCAAATAAAATTTGGATAAAAAATGTTGCTTTAAACAAAAATGCTGTTTTGTGCTCATAAAGTTCTTATGATCTAAAAGACAAAAAGCCACAAAAAAGTAGATAAGAAAACAAAGAATGAATGTCTACCTCCCAAGAATTTCAGGAAGTTAACTAGGGGTTTAGGATCAATATTGAAACTCATTCTTAAGATTTATAATCTTATATTTGTGTAGAAAGACTTAAATGAATGACCACTTGGAGTATGAGAAGAGTCACCTAACAAAACAAAAGCCTTGATTCTTAAAACATATACAGCCTGCAATACAATATATATTATATTACTTTTAAGCTAATGTTAGTGGACTATTTTTTACCTATGTGGATGAATCATTCAAGGATATCTAAGGCTAAACTCTCTTGTCTTTTTGCTTTCAGTATTCTAATCATCTGGCATATGTTTATTTAACTTCTATGCAGAGCACATCATGCAATACGCTGGGCTGCATGAAGCACAAGCTGGAATCATGATTGCCAGGAGAAATATCAATAACCTCAGATATGCACATGACTCCCCCCTTATGGCGGAAAGTGAAGAAGTAAAGAGCCTCTTGATGAAAGTGAAAGACGAAAGTGAAAAGTTGGCTTAAAACTCAGCATTCAGAAAACTAAGATCATGGTATCCAGTCCCATCACTACATGACAAATAGATGGGGAAACAATGGAAACAGTGGCTGACTTTATTTCTTTGGGTTCCAAAATCACTGCAGCCATGAAATTAAAAGACACTTGCTCCTAGGAAGAAAATTTATGACCAAACTAGACAGCATATTAAAAAGCAGAGACATTACTTTGTCAACAAAGGTCCGTGTAATCAAAGCTATGGTTTTTCCAGTAGTCATGTATGGATATGAGAGTTGAACTATAAACAAACCTGAGCTCCAAAGAATTAATGCTTTTGAACTGTGGTGTTGGAGAAGACTTTTGAGAGTCTCTTGGACTGCAAGGAGACCCAGCCAGTCCATCCTAAAGGAAATCAGTCTTGAATATTCATTGGAAGGTGAAGGTGAAACTCCAATGCTTTGGCCACCTGATGTGAAGAACTGACTCATTGTAAAAGACACTGATGTTGGGAAAGATTCGAGGTGGGAGGATAAGGGGATGGTGGAGAAGGGGATGGTGGAGAATGAGATGGTTGGATGACCAACTTGATGGGCATGACTTTGAGTAAGTTCCAGGAGTTGGTGATGGACAGGGAAGCCTGGCATGCTGAAGTTCACAGGGTCGCAAAGAGTCGGACATGACTGAACCGAACTGAGTCATCTGCCAAAAATGACCAAAAAGTGATGACATAGGCTGTATGTTGCTGCTGCTGCTGCTAAGTCGCTTCAGTCACATCTGACTGTGTGACCCCATGGACAGCAGCCTAAAAGGCTCCTCTGTCCACAGGATTCTCCAGGCAAGAATACTGCAGTGGGTTGGCATTTCTTTCTCCAACATAGGCTGTATAATAGATACTATGTTTGAGAGAAATCCTAAGCTCATACTAGAAATTGCAAGATAGAACATCGGTAATAATTTTGTACACATTGAAAGGTTCCAGAAATCTACATGCCAATCTCCTTTTAAATGAGCACAGTAATATACAGCACAAAAATATAAAGGGAATTAACAACAGCAGGAAAAAAAAGAATCAGCAACACATTTAAGAGGCAAGACCAAGAATGCCAGTGGGGCTCAGAAATGGAGTATTAGCCTTATCACCTTCAGCGTATTTTGTCTAGTACGAACCAAAACAAACAAACAAACAAAAAAAAAAAATGCACCAAAAGTCCCAAATGAGAAATGGCTCCAGTTGGGATTCCACTCACCATTCACGTTGGCAGTATGGGGTGGATTGGAAACAGAGGGGAAATGATACAGAAAGAGTAGCCATCTGGATAAGCACATCTGAAGAAAGAAAAAATGTACAAAGGGAAAAAGTGAGGATAAATACAAGAGAAATAAAACTGAAAGAAAGCTCACTTAGAACCAACTGAAGAAATGCTAGGATTTCACATTAATGGCAACTAGAAGTTAATCCCGCTATCCATCAGGACACTGCCAGTTAGAACATTCTCAGGAGACAAGTTTTTATAACAGCTACTACACAAGGCACATTACAGGTTCTTAAGGCTCTGGATATATTTTTACCCTCTTAGACATCTGAACAGCTGAAAGAAAAAGTAGAAATTTTTGAGGTCNATTTCACATTAATGGCAACTAGAAGTTAATCCCACTATCCATCAGGACACTGCCAGTTAGAACATTCTCAGGAGACAAGTTTTTATAACAGCTACTACACAAGGCACATTACAGGTTCTTAAGGCTCTGGATATATTTTTACCCTCTTAGACATCTGAACAGCTGAAAGAAAAAGTAGAAATTTTTGAAGTCAACCAACCTAAATTAAATGTTGAGAGAAAATATTGACCAAAACTGTAAAATTCCCAGTGACCTGATATTTGCAGAATTAATTTCTCTGAGTGAGGAATGATAGCATTGATGGTGCTGATGGTGATGATGACTGCTAACCTGATTTTAGTTCTTAGGATATGTTAGGCATTGGTTAAAATGTTTACGTGTACTTCATCATTCACTGGGGCTTCCACAGGTGATGCTTGTGGTAAAGAACTCACCTGCCAATATCAGGAGATATGAGAGATGCGGGTTCGATCCCTGGGTCAGGGAGGTCCCCTGGAGCAGGAAATGGCAACCCATTCCAAAATTCTTGCTGGGAAAATCTCATGGACAGAGGAGCCTGGAAGGGTACAGTCCATAGGGTCACAAAGAGTCGGACAGGATTAAAGTCATAGCACACACATATATTCAGCCACTAGCCATTATTCAAATAGACGGTGGTAACTTTGTTAATCAGTGTATAAATATTTAGTTTGGTCAGTAAACTTTGATGACTAATTTACTGTATAATTCTTAAAGGCTTTTTTATTTTAAAGGTCTGAACTATACTAATGAGTTCTCCCTGCAGGATGTTGAGTGACATCATGAAGTATGCTTAATTTACACTGTACTGTGCCAGAATTTCACCACGGTGGAAAAGGTAATGCAGAAATTGATCTTTGTAGATAAATACCAATGTTCCCCTTGAGTACCCTTTGCAGAATGAGACTCAGATTTGTTGTTGTAAATTCCCTATGCTTCACATCTCACACTTTATAGCTAAATTCACTTCCTCTTCCAAAAATGCTTTTACCTTTTTTTCCTCGAAAGTCATGAAACGGAGAGAAAGATTTCTGCTGGTGGAGGTCAATGCATTATTAGACATCTCCACTTAATACCCTATTATACAGAGTGAAGTAAGTCAGAAAAGTGAAAGTGAGAGTCACTCAGTCGTGTTTGTGACCCCATGGACTATACAGTGCGTGGACTTCTCCAGGCCAGAATACTGGAATGGGTAGCTTTTCCCTTCTCCATGGGATCTTCCCAACCCAGGGATCAGACCCAGGTCTCCTGCATTGCAGGTGGATTCTTTACCAGCTGAGCCACCAGGGAAGCCCAGGAATACCGGAGTGGGTAGTCTATCCCTTCTCCAGCAGATCTTCCCAGCCCAGGAATCGAACCGGGGTCTCCTGCACTGCAGGAAGACTCCTTACCAACTGAGCTATCAGAGAAGTCAGGAAGAGAAAGCCTGTGTGTTAAGGCATGCATATGGAATCTAGAAAGATGGCCCTGATGAACTTACTTGCAATGCAGCAAGGAGGTGCAGACATAAAGCACAGACTTGTGCACACAGCCGGGGAAGGAGGAGTAGGACAAGCTGAGAGAAGAGCATGGATACTTATCCACTGTCGTGTGTGAAACAGGTGGCCAGTGGGAAAGCGCTGCCACACAGGGAGCCCACCCCAGTGCCCTGCGACAATCTAGAGGGGTGGGACGAGGAGGGAGATAGGAGGGCGTTCAAGAGGCAGGAGACATATGTCTACCTGTGGCTGATTCATGTCTATGCATGGTATAAAACCAACATGATATTTTAAAGCAATTATCCGCCAATAAAAAAAATTTAAAAGAAAAAACCAAAAAACCAGAAAAGACATAGAGGAAAAAAATAGGGGGGTGGAGTAACATCCCAATTTGCCTGGGAATTCCCAGACTGACTCTCTCACATCTTTGGAAAGCTCTCATCTGGGGCAAACCCAAGTAGTTACTCACTATTAATAGAGGCAAACAACTGTAATACCAGAAAATACCAATAGACAATCTTAGGTTGTTACACTATTTTGTGTATTATGATTTATGTATTATTTTTAATCTGGAGGCTCTGTTCATTTACAAACTACGATGTTCGGATTCTGTTTCTAATACCATGGTGATGAGTTTAAATAAAACGATGCCCAATGCAGAGCTGAGTATACTGTGGTAGGGACCATGGAAGTGACCAGACTTAGTCTCATAGATTTGTAGGAATATTCAAGAAAAAAAAAAAAAAAAACACTGTCTCTCCTTAATTCCTCTGCAAGGCCTTTTAGGACAGCAGTGTGAGGACCTGATTTGCCAAAGTCATGCTGAACTGTCAATGCTACAGGTTCACCCACCTGTTTATTTCAGGTCATTCAGTAAATGGTACCTACCTGCCCCATCTTGACAACGGTTGCTCTCAGCTTTGGAAAGCAATTATCTCCCCTTTGCTTGGATTTCAAGGAACTGCAAATATGACCAATTTACTCTTTGTTGCTGGTGCTGGATTTCATTTTATTTCCCCCAAAGTGAACAGGATCAAAAAAATATATATATATGGCAACTTTTGTCCGCTGTTATTCACTGTTGACAGGGATATGGAGGAGCCATTTTCTGACATGAAAAGAGGCAAAGGATGGGCCAACGAAAAGCTGGAAAATCAGAACAGTCACATAAAGAACCATGAACCCCGGACCTCAGATTGCTGAGATCAGGTTACTACTCAGACTGGGGTTAAACCTAATACTATGATTTGTCTTGTGATATCCTGACTGCTTCTGCTTAACATAGACGCAATTTAATTTTAATGGGTATTTTACTATGATTAATAAATGTCAATTCAGCGTGTTATCTCCACATTATAGCATATTCACAGACTTTATCTATGCCAAGAGTATTTTTATGGGACTTAATGTTTGAGGGAATTGTAGCACTGTTGACAATGATTTCATGGTTTATGTATTTTGTAAGGCTTCTTTTTAATGGAAATTCTTTGTGAACTTATGGATGTGTTTGGGTGATAATAAAAGAGTTAAGAAATATAGAAAGGGGCTGGGCAGTGCTGGTATCATTTACTGGATAAATTAGTTTTTAGATTTGCTGCTAATAAAAATATCCTGATTTTTTAAAATATCATGGGATATTATTCAGGCTGCATATTTCAACCAAACTTCTTTTTCTTTCAAATTCACATCCCCTAATTTATCCAGAATGATTTACACAGAAGACTACAAAACTTATGACTTCTAATAAGTAGATGATTTACTTCTAATAAACGTAGGAAACATGATTATTTTGCCAAGTACTTTTAATGATAAAAATTCCCCATGGTGGCCCAAGATTTCTGCAGCCTTTGCTTTAACTCATGACTCAAAGCCAGAGTAGAAGTCTCATTTTACTTTCACAGAGTTATTTTAATAATCTTTAAATTTTGCTTATGGTATGGCCAAAGGTATGTTTTCTCCAGTAGTCGTGTATGGATGTGAGAATTGGACTATAAAGAAGGCTGAGCACTGAAGGTTGATACTGTCAAGTCATGGTGCTGGAGAAGACTCTTTAGAGTTCCTTGGACAGCAAGGACATCAAACCAGTCAATCCAAAAGGAAATCAACCTTGAATATTCATTGGAAGGACTGATGCTGAAGCTGAACTCCAATACATTAAGCACCTGATGTGAGGAACTTACTCATTGGAAAAGACCCTGATGCTGGGAAAGATGGAAGGCAGGAGAAGGGGAAGACAGACAATGAGATGACTGATGGTCTCACATCCTGTGTATTCATCCTAGCTAAGAAGGGCAGGTGTGAGCCACCAGATAATATTTTATGACCTTTTAGCATTAGTTTGTCATTCTACATTTTAAGGAAAAAGCCATTATTCTAATGCTATCTCAGAAGACCTTTTAAACAACCACTTATATAAAATCTCAAGACCAAAGTGATCAGTGTAAACTTTTGTTCAGTCACTATTGAAAATCACACCTCTTCAGGTCTCCTAGCACTCAGCCCTCTCCTTTACAGACAGCTTCATAGTTACAAAGGCTTATGTTTATGTATTATTTCCAGCCCTAACCTAAAATGTAAAGATTGTTTTTCTCTCTTAGGAATTTTTTTTTTTCAGTTTTGCAACCATGAAAACTTTTTCTTTCTCCTCTCTTCTTTTTTTTTCACTCTTATTTCCTGTAAATATGCATAAAAATAGTTCCTTCCCTTTTAACATATCTCACAATGATTGTTGTTTGACTTCCTTAGAAGTCAAACAGAGAAGTAAAATCAATGCAGAGTCACAGAGCTTAGGTCAGAAAGGGGTTTGAGAATAGCCGGACTAGGTCTTTTTCTTCCCATTACCAAATAAGAATGTTTCTGGTTTATGAACTGAAACTGAAAAACGCTTTCTTTTTGTGATTGAACTCAAAGCGATTGAAACCATCTTGGTGTTTTCCCAGAACATTATTGACATAAAAATCACTCACACACACACACACACAATGAGAGGGGTGGATGAAGCCCTTTTCATGAGCTCACTGGATTTCAATCCATATCTGTTTAATCTGCTAATAAAAAAGTATTTACCATAATGATCTTTATCGCCTAACAGAAAAAAGTTTCTTAAAAAAAGCCATAAAACTCTGCAACCTGTTTAAACTATCACTGCTAAACATTTTAATCAGAAAATCTTAAAATGGACCAAACAAGATAAAGATGTTGATTTAAAAGAAGAGAAAAGAAAAAGGCACCAACTCGGAGCTTTCAAAGCAGCTCACAATCAATGCAGAAAAATCTTGACCTCGGTCACTAACTTGGGTGGCGTGTTAGAAGTAGATTAAGGAACCCAGGTCAGGAGAGAATTGGCAACATCAGAACCACACACGTTCTCTCTCCCTCAGGTGCCTCAGGTCACCCAATAACAGTTTGAGAAAAAAAAAAAAAGAGCATCCTTCATAACCTGGTGCAACCTCTCGCAACCTGACGCCTCCTCTTGCCCTGTCGTGGTACCTACAGGCCCCAATCCTAATGGCTTCCACGGGGCATCCGTAAAATGAAGCTACTTTAATTGAGGAGAAATAATTCCTTCCTAATGTACGATATTCATCTCTTCCAGTAATTTGTTTGCTAATATGCCAGCAATCGGTAGACAGCAGTGGAGAAGAATTTGTTTTCAAAAGCACTGTTCATTAAATCACACGGGCTTCACCCGCTGCAACTGTAGTTGGCTTCATTATTCAAGACCACTTTCATATCCCATGTGTGTGGCTTTCATTATTACAGATCATTTTTCCTTAGGATGTGTGATTTAATTTTAATGCATGAATCTAAATCAAAATCCTCCGCCACTTAGAAGCTCTCTGGTGTAATAAGAAGGCGAGGTTTATTCTGCTTTTGTGTTTACGAGGGTTTGACTCTGTTTCTAACTTATGATAAAAAAATCAATATGAACAAATAGGCAACAAAAATGAGGTGCGAAGTTGTCCTTTTCTAGATAAATATGTGATTCAATCTCTTCTTAAAACAATGCTGGTACCTCTGGGTAGCTTCCTAATTCTTGGTTGATATGATCATTTAGTGATGTTTTTTTGCTGTGAGAGGTACGGTTATACTTCTGAGACGTTTCCTCTCAGAATATTTCACATGCTTTGCAGTTCAGAGCTAGTCTGTTATTTGCCATTGTTCTTTTAATTCCTGAATCGCCCATGCACACAGTACCGCCTTTCACTGACGAACTCTTCACAATGCTGGCAAAAATTAAAGCGTTTCCCAAGCTGGATTATTTCCAAGACAAGCCATGATCTAAAAGAGCAAATTATTTTCTTTGTTTCCACTGGGAAGCCATCTCCCCATCCCACCTACTGAAGATCCAGGGTCCAGCAGGTGTAGGGGTTTCAGCAGCTGTGTTCCTACTCCACCCGGCCCACAGAGGGCCCGTGTGCGCTGCTGCAGGGAGAACAACGCATTCCTCTCTGAGCAAGCTTTTGCATTAGTGTGAATGAAAGGCACGATAAAAGCATTTCTCATTGTGCACAATTTCCATTTCAAATATAGAACTGGAGCAGGAGGAAAAAATATCAGCTTAAACCATGAGCCTCAAAATATGGCCAGAAGGCAAAATATTGATAACAATAATAGTAATAATAATAATGTGTTTGAAACCAAGTAAGAAATATTTCTGAAGCTTCTCAAGTGGCTCGGTGGTAAAGAATCTGCATGCCCACGCAGGAGTCGCTGGAGACGCAGCAGGTCTGAACGATCCCCTGGAGAAGGAAATGGCAACCCACTGCAGTATTCTTGCCTGGAAAATCCCATGGACAGAGGAGCCTGGTGGGCTACAGTGCTTGGGGTTGCAAAGAGTCCCACACGATTGAGCATGCATGAAAAAAACAACTGCATTTAAAAAGTAGTGCTATGATGGGTTCCATGTTTCACACATAGACTCCAAAAGATGTTGTTTCTCTGGTTTTCAGAAACGCCGCTCAGTCTCCATGGTAGAGGGATGTGACGCTGTTCGTTACTGGCTCCTGAGTTGGGGAGTCATTTATCTATTGCATCTGATACTCTTCCCAATCTCCCTGTGGGCATCTCTTCCCATCCTGGGGGCTCCCCCACCTATCATGGGCTCCTGGATACAGACCTTTGAAAGGAAGCTGCTTCCAGACTGTAGACATTAAGGGAGAGAAAGAAAGAAAGAAAGAAAGAAAGAGAGAAAGATGGAGGACACTGTCTTCCTCTTCTTTTCTCTCCTTTAGACCTACAATGCCACCCTGTACACCTATGCGGGTTTATCGGATTTTAATACTTTTGAAAGCAAAAGGATTATGAAGGGGAAAGGAAGCCTGTTTTTTCATTCACTATGTAGAGCTCTCCTCACACAGGCAGGAGGAAGCACCTATGATAATATATCCTTCAGATGGAATTCTCTCAGGGAAATCACCAGTTTCTGACTGGAAGAGCCTGCTCTCTGCTTCCCTAGCATTTGAGAAAATACTTTTCTTTTTCTCTTAAAGTCAATCATATGACACTCAACCCACCCTTCTGGAAACCTACTAGGTCACCACACTTCATTTCCTGAGTCCCTACAGATGTGAGATGTTGCATCTGGAGGTTACCTAGCTTGGCAGGAAGCCTGTGAGAGGTGTCAGCTTCTGAGTCCTGCAGAAGGGCCAACTCGGGTTGCTGGCCAGCGGTTCCCAGAGCGGCCCAGTGAGTGTGGCCCCGTTAGACGTTCTCCATCACTGTCTGTATGCAGGCTCATTTTTTATTATTATTTTGCCTCATGTGTATCTGTTTAGTAAGATATGTATATGCATGCTTGCACACACACACACACACACACAAACACACACTCTTTCTAAAATACAAACTCTCAGATACACAATACTATATATGTGTGTGTATATTTATATACATATGTGTATAATGGGTGAACAACAAAGTCCTGCTCTATAGCACCAGGAACTATATTTAATATCTTCCAAAAACANATATGGCCAGAAGGCAAAATATTGATAACAATAATAGTAATAATAATAATGTGTTTGAAACCAAGTAAGAAATATTTCTGAAGCTTCTCAAGTGGCTCGGTGGTAAAGAATCTGCATGCCCACGCAGGAGTCGCTGGAGACGCAGCAGGTCTGAACGATCCCCTGGAGAAGGAAATGGCAACCCACTGCAGTATTCTTGCCTGGAAAATCCCATGGACAGAGGAGCCTGGTGGGCTACAGTGCTTGGGGTTGCAAAGAGTCCCACACGATTGAGCATGCATGAAAAAAACAACTGCATTTAAAAAGTAGTGCTATGATGGGTTCCATGTTTCACACATAGACTCCAAAAGATGTTGTTTCTCTGGTTTTCAGAAACGCCGCTCAGTCTCCATGGTAGAGGGATGTGACGCTGTTCGTTACTGGCTCCTGAGTTGGGGAGTCATTTATCTATTGCATCTGATACTCTTCCCAATCTCCCTGTGGGCATCTCTTCCCATCCTGGGGGCTCCCCCACCTATCATGGGCTCCTGGATACAGACCTTTGAAAGGAAGCTGCTTCCAGACTGTAGACATTAAGGGAGAGAAAGAAAGAAAGAAAGAAAGAAAGAGAGAAAGATGGAGGACACTGTCTTCCTCTTCTTTTCTCTCCTTTAGACCTACAATGCCACCCTGTACACCTATGCGGGTTTATCGGATTTTAATACTTTTGAAAGCAAAAGGATTATGAAGGGGAAAGGAAGCCTGTTTTTTCATTCACTATGTAGAGCTCTCCTCACACAGGCAGGAGGAAGCACCTATGATAATATATCCTTCAGATGGAATTCTCTCAGGGAAATCACCAGTTTCTGACTGGAAGAGCCTGCTCTCTGCTTCCCTAGCATTTGAGAAAATACTTTTCTTTTTCTCTTAAAGTCAATCATATGACACTCAACCCACCCTTCTGGAAACCTACTAGGTCACCACACTTCATTTCCTGAGTCCCTACAGATGTGAGATGTTGCATCTGGAGGTTACCTAGCTTGGCAGGAAGCCTGTGAGAGGTGTCAGCTTCTGAGTCCTGCAGAAGGGCCAACTCGGGTTGCTGGCCAGCGGTTCCCAGAGCGGCCCAGTGAGTGTGGCCCCGTTAGACGTTCTCCATCACTGTCTGTATGCAGGCTCATTTTTTATTATTATTTTGCCTCATGTGTATCTGTTTAGTAAGATATGTATATGCATGCTTGCACACACACACACACACACACAAACACACACTCTTTCTAAAATACAAACTCTCAGATACACAATACTATATATGTGTGTGTATATTTATATACATATGTGTATAATGGGTGAACAACAAAGTCCTGCTCTATAGCACCAGGAACTATATTTAATATCTTCCAAAAACATATAATGGAAAATAATCTAAATATATGTATACACACACGTATATGTTTTGTATATGTTAATATATACATACACATATGTTTAACTGAATCACTTTGCAGTCCCCCTTCAATTTAAAAAGACATAAAATGAAATATGAGCTCTCAGAACTACTACTGTCTCCACTGTTTGGAAAAAAGTATCTCCCCAATGCCACGGCAATTTGAAAATCTGGACTTAGAGTTTCTAACTGAGCTCCTTTCAATTATTCCCCAACTTTCACAATGCACCTTCTTGGTCCTTCCAAAATGTAAGCAGACTCCACTCCTGAGGCATAAATCTCCCAATGACCAGTTCACGTTGATCATGACTGTGATCATGGTTCACAGTCCCTGCAAGAGAAAACATATTTATAGAAGGCTCTTACTTCTAAGGACATAAGCTAGCTATTTCATTTGACTCATCTCTGAGAATAGTAATGAGCTTTGGGAGGAGCCTGTCACATCAGGCATTAAGAAAGACACTTTGACTTTTGAGAAACTAAAGGTGATCTTCAGTCTAATTTTTTAAATGAGTGATTTAACGGAAATTTTCACAACTAACATATATTTGTGATCCAAGATCTGAGTAGTTTGAGTAAGAAACTTCTAGATAGGACCAGGTACAGGTGTTTGAAACAGCTGAGTGTTTCAAAAACACATCTGATTTTGCAGGAGGAAAAATAAGCCAGCCATCGGTGAATTCTGAGCCACATCAGTAAGGATGCTGACTAAGATCTTTGTTTACCTCTAGCTTTAATTGACAGTTGTCCTTTTGTATCTGCAAGGGATTGGTTCTGAAACCTGGGCTTCCCTGGTGGCTCAGAGAGTAAAGAATCTGCCTGTAATGTGGGAGACTGGGGTTCGATCCCTAGGTTGGGAAGCTTTCCTGGAGAAAGGCACGGCAACCCACTCCAGTATTGTTGCCTGGAGAATCTCATGGACAGAAGAGTCTTGTGGGCTACTGTCCATGAGGTTGCAAAAAGTCTGAGACAACTGAGCAACTAATACTTTCACTTTCAGGGACACACAGATCCTTGGATGCTCACGTCCCGTATTTGGCCTTGCATATCCGGGTTCCAAATCCATGGATCACTCAACCTCAGATAATGCAGCACTGTATTTATTGGTGGAAAAAATCTACTTATAAATGGTCCCTTGCAATTTAAAGTCGTGTTGTTCAAGGGTCAATGGTACTCAGAGAGGTTACCCAATAGCCTAAAATCACCATGTGATGAGTCAATACTGCCAGTAGTCTTTGTGGTGAAAATTTCAATTATGCGAGAGAAATCAATATTTGATAGATATAATGAAAATTAAAATAAATTGAATCAATTGGCACAGAGAACCATGGTGCCTAAGACAGTATTTTCTGAACTCACTTGAAAAAAAGCTTCAGTTGTGATATTTTAATTATTGATAATAGTGATTTTATAAGTACAAGTACTACAGTGCACGTTGCACCTCCCAGCATGTGGCGTGATGCTAAAGAATCCACCTGGCAACGCGGGAGACATGAGAGATGCGGGGTCAATCCCTGGATTGGAACCCACTCCAGGAATCTTGCCTGAAAAATCCCCTGGACAGAGGAGCCTAGCTGGCTGCAGTCTATGGGGCTGCAAAGAGTGGGACACGACAAAGCACAGAGCCCATGGTGCGTGTTAAGTCTACACTCCCTTTTCAAAATTCTACAACCATTCCATTCAAAAATGTTCAATTGTTGTGACTAAGTAGGGCAGGAGCTCAGTATTGTCCCAAAGGAATGTTTAACTAGAAATATTCTAATTTGTCGAGAGTATATTTCTTGTGAATTCTTGATACAGATCATTTTTCTTCAGAGAAAGACAATCTATACACTCTTACTTTCTGAGATTTAGAAATAAGATTTCTAATGCTGGCCTTCTATGCAGGCATTTACACATAATGCTGTGTTTAATTTTTACTATCGTGAATGTTTTTTCGATAGCAAAACTAAGGATCACAGTGTAATGAATGGGTACATTGTTATACCAATTGATGGACACAGATGAGAAGACCCTCGTGTGCTCAAACTGTACGATTATTTCTCAGAGTTCAAAAATACCAAAGATAAACTTATTATACCCCAAATTGCCTGAAGCTTCTGATTCGAAACTATTTCCTCCCAGAGTTTTAGAAATATACTTTGTATTAAATATTGGTAATCTACAAGAATTCATTTCTGTTATAACCAAATTATCAGTTGGTGGATATGAAGAGTGAAAAAGAGATAATAAAAAAGACTAGACACCAACAAAGTTCAAATGTTTGAACCTGACATCTGCGTACCTTCTAATTACAGAATCTGGGTCCTTTTCTGTCTGCAACATAGATAGGATAAAATCTCGGATATGCCTAAAATTGCATGGTATAACCTGGAGAGAATGGCCTTCGTTAAACCTCTAAGCTTTAAATAGTATGGAAGATAGACCCAAGAAGAGGTCAGCTTAAGAAAATCTCTGCTTTTCTATAAACTACCTTTGATGACTCTGCAAACTACTATTTCCCACTAATTAATTATTGATTTGGTCAAAAAGTCCTTTCAGGTTTAAAAACATTTTGGCCAACCCAACAGTACCTAATACAAGGACCTGTAGTAACAAATTCCTTTAGGAATTTAGATTTAGCAAAATCTAATCTCTTTGGATATAACTGGTGTTTTTAGTATTAATGCTATTTGAAATAGCATGGTATTTTTGCTTTCTCTTTTTCCCTTGTATAACAGAAGCCTCAGATAAATTTGACCTTCAGATGAGTAACACTTGCATAGACAAACTATTTTACCATCATATTTGACATATATTTTTAATTATTACTTTAACCTTGAGACCTCTCTATTATGCTCAGATGAAACACAAGAAAGCGTTATTTCTGTTAGTGTCCTTTTTTTTTTTTCCTGTAGAGATGTTTTGTAATGGAGTCAGACAACAGTAGACCTCTAAGCATCATTCAGACACACATAGCAGAATTAATATGAAATTTGGGTCAAGTGAAAAGGTTTCATTCTTGAGTGGTTAGCTTTAATGAAACATAAAGTACAAATGCTAGCACTTGAGAAAAGACACAAACAAGGTGACGTGACAAGTTGCACAAAGTGAAGCCCCGGAAGAAAGACTCCCTTCATCCGTTTCTTGACAGGCCCGATTCACTAATCATCGCCTCGTTCTGCCTTTCGCTTGCTTGCGTGCCATCTCATTCCCTCTGCCCCCAGCCCTTATCAGAGGAGTTATCGTATAAAGGGCCTCTTTACAAATCATATAAATTTTATAGGCTATACTGAGTTCAGTGCAAGGGCATGTTACTACCCTCATCTTAGCTGAGGCTTTGAGGAACAGGGGGGCGGCGAGAGCCTTGAATTCTTCATGTTTTGTTTCTGCAACCTTTTGTCAGGCCTTTCAGAATCCATCATATCTCTAAGGCAACACCCTGTCCACGTTTCCGTGCGGTGTTTGTGTCCAGGACTCAGATCTGCCAGCTCGCATCACGCGGCATTGGTGTTTGGGGCTCCTCTAATGTAGGCTAAAACTGTAGCGATCTTAGCTCACTTGGGCTGCCTGCTGACCTGTGTTTGAACTTTCTCCCAGCTGCTCCTGGGTCTCTTCAACATTGTTCTAAGCTATCTAATTTGGATGAAGCAATCCCAGTATTAAAAATGAAGAGAGATTATGATTTTTTAAAAAATTCCTGAGGGCAGTCGATAACAGAGATGAATTTGGGAGAGGGCTGTTTCATTGGATTTCAGCCTATACATATTGTTGGTCCCTGGTCTGAATGGTTCTNGCTGCTTCCAGACTGTAGACATTAAGGGAGAGAAAGAAAGAAAGAAAGAAAGAAAGAGAGAAAGATGGAGGACACTGTCTTCCTCTTCTTTTCTCTCCTTTAGACCTACAATGCCACCCTGTACACCTATGCGGGTTTATCGGATTTTAATACTTTTGAAAGCAAAAGGATTATGAAGGGGAAAGGAAGCCTGTTTTTTCATTCACTATGTAGAGCTCTCCTCACACAGGCAGGAGGAAGCACCTATGATAATATATCCTTCAGATGGAATTCTCTCAGGGAAATCACCAGTTTCTGACTGGAAGAGCCTGCTCTCTGCTTCCCTAGCATTTGAGAAAATACTTTTCTTTTTCTCTTAAAGTCAATCATATGACACTCAACCCACCCTTCTGGAAACCTACTAGGTCACCACACTTCATTTCCTGAGTCCCTACAGATGTGAGATGTTGCATCTGGAGGTTACCTAGCTTGGCAGGAAGCCTGTGAGAGGTGTCAGCTTCTGAGTCCTGCAGAAGGGCCAACTCGGGTTGCTGGCCAGCGGTTCCCAGAGCGGCCCAGTGAGTGTGGCCCCGTTAGACGTTCTCCATCACTGTCTGTATGCAGGCTCATTTTTTATTATTATTTTGCCTCATGTGTATCTGTTTAGTAAGATATGTATATGCATGCTTGCACACACACACACACACACACAAACACACACTCTTTCTAAAATACAAACTCTCAGATACACAATACTATATATGTGTGTGTATATTTATATACATATGTGTATAATGGGTGAACAACAAAGTCCTGCTCTATAGCACCAGGAACTATATTTAATATCTTCCAAAAACATATAATGGAAAATAATCTAAATATATGTATACACACACGTATATGTTTTGTATATGTTAATATATACATACACATATGTTTAACTGAATCACTTTGCAGTCCCCCTTCAATTTAAAAAGACATAAAATGAAATATGAGCTCTCAGAACTACTACTGTCTCCACTGTTTGGAAAAAAGTATCTCCCCAATGCCACGGCAATTTGAAAATCTGGACTTAGAGTTTCTAACTGAGCTCCTTTCAATTATTCCCCAACTTTCACAATGCACCTTCTTGGTCCTTCCAAAATGTAAGCAGACTCCACTCCTGAGGCATAAATCTCCCAATGACCAGTTCACGTTGATCATGACTGTGATCATGGTTCACAGTCCCTGCAAGAGAAAACATATTTATAGAAGGCTCTTACTTCTAAGGACATAAGCTAGCTATTTCATTTGACTCATCTCTGAGAATAGTAATGAGCTTTGGGAGGAGCCTGTCACATCAGGCATTAAGAAAGACACTTTGACTTTTGAGAAACTAAAGGTGATCTTCAGTCTAATTTTTTAAATGAGTGATTTAACGGAAATTTTCACAACTAACATATATTTGTGATCCAAGATCTGAGTAGTTTGAGTAAGAAACTTCTAGATAGGACCAGGTACAGGTGTTTGAAACAGCTGAGTGTTTCAAAAACACATCTGATTTTGCAGGAGGAAAAATAAGCCAGCCATCGGTGAATTCTGAGCCACATCAGTAAGGATGCTGACTAAGATCTTTGTTTACCTCTAGCTTTAATTGACAGTTGTCCTTTTGTATCTGCAAGGGATTGGTTCTGAAACCTGGGCTTCCCTGGTGGCTCAGAGAGTAAAGAATCTGCCTGTAATGTGGGAGACTGGGGTTCGATCCCTAGGTTGGGAAGCTTTCCTGGAGAAAGGCACGGCAACCCACTCCAGTATTGTTGCCTGGAGAATCTCATGGACAGAAGAGTCTTGTGGGCTACTGTCCATGAGGTTGCAAAAAGTCTGAGACAACTGAGCAACTAATACTTTCACTTTCAGGGACACACAGATCCTTGGATGCTCACGTCCCGTATTTGGCCTTGCATATCCGGGTTCCAAATCCATGGATCACTCAACCTCAGATAATGCAGCACTGTATTTATTGGTGGAAAAAATCTACTTATAAATGGTCCCTTGCAATTTAAAGTCGTGTTGTTCAAGGGTCAATGGTACTCAGAGAGGTTACCCAATAGCCTAAAATCACCATGTGATGAGTCAATACTGCCAGTAGTCTTTGTGGTGAAAATTTCAATTATGCGAGAGAAATCAATATTTGATAGATATAATGAAAATTAAAATAAATTGAATCAATTGGCACAGAGAACCATGGTGCCTAAGACAGTATTTTCTGAACTCACTTGAAAAAAAGCTTCAGTTGTGATATTTTAATTATTGATAATAGTGATTTTATAAGTACAAGTACTACAGTGCACGTTGCACCTCCCAGCATGTGGCGTGATGCTAAAGAATCCACCTGGCAACGCGGGAGACATGAGAGATGCGGGGTCAATCCCTGGATTGGAACCCACTCCAGGAATCTTGCCTGAAAAATCCCCTGGACAGAGGAGCCTAGCTGGCTGCAGTCTATGGGGCTGCAAAGAGTGGGACACGACAAAGCACAGAGCCCATGGTGCGTGTTAAGTCTACACTCCCTTTTCAAAATTCTACAACCATTCCATTCAAAAATGTTCAATTGTTGTGACTAAGTAGGGCAGGAGCTCAGTATTGTCCCAAAGGAATGTTTAACTAGAAATATTCTAATTTGTCGAGAGTATATTTCTTGTGAATTCTTGATACAGATCATTTTTCTTCAGAGAAAGACAATCTATACACTCTTACTTTCTGAGATTTAGAAATAAGATTTCTAATGCTGGCCTTCTATGCAGGCATTTACACATAATGCTGTGTTTAATTTTTACTATCGTGAATGTTTTTTCGATAGCAAAACTAAGGATCACAGTGTAATGAATGGGTACATTGTTATACCAATTGATGGACACAGATGAGAAGACCCTCGTGTGCTCAAACTGTACGATTATTTCTCAGAGTTCAAAAATACCAAAGATAAACTTATTATACCCCAAATTGCCTGAAGCTTCTGATTCGAAACTATTTCCTCCCAGAGTTTTAGAAATATACTTTGTATTAAATATTGGTAATCTACAAGAATTCATTTCTGTTATAACCAAATTATCAGTTGGTGGATATGAAGAGTGAAAAAGAGATAATAAAAAAGACTAGACACCAACAAAGTTCAAATGTTTGAACCTGACATCTGCGTACCTTCTAATTACAGAATCTGGGTCCTTTTCTGTCTGCAACATAGATAGGATAAAATCTCGGATATGCCTAAAATTGCATGGTATAACCTGGAGAGAATGGCCTTCGTTAAACCTCTAAGCTTTAAATAGTATGGAAGATAGACCCAAGAAGAGGTCAGCTTAAGAAAATCTCTGCTTTTCTATAAACTACCTTTGATGACTCTGCAAACTACTATTTCCCACTAATTAATTATTGATTTGGTCAAAAAGTCCTTTCAGGTTTAAAAACATTTTGGCCAACCCAACAGTACCTAATACAAGGACCTGTAGTAACAAATTCCTTTAGGAATTTAGATTTAGCAAAATCTAATCTCTTTGGATATAACTGGTGTTTTTAGTATTAATGCTATTTGAAATAGCATGGTATTTTTGCTTTCTCTTTTTCCCTTGTATAACAGAAGCCTCAGATAAATTTGACCTTCAGATGAGTAACACTTGCATAGACAAACTATTTTACCATCATATTTGACATATATTTTTAATTATTACTTTAACCTTGAGACCTCTCTATTATGCTCAGATGAAACACAAGAAAGCGTTATTTCTGTTAGTGTCCTTTTTTTTTTTTCCTGTAGAGATGTTTTGTAATGGAGTCAGACAACAGTAGACCTCTAAGCATCATTCAGACACACATAGCAGAATTAATATGAAATTTGGGTCAAGTGAAAAGGTTTCATTCTTGAGTGGTTAGCTTTAATGAAACATAAAGTACAAATGCTAGCACTTGAGAAAAGACACAAACAAGGTGACGTGACAAGTTGCACAAAGTGAAGCCCCGGAAGAAAGACTCCCTTCATCCGTTTCTTGACAGGCCCGATTCACTAATCATCGCCTCGTTCTGCCTTTCGCTTGCTTGCGTGCCATCTCATTCCCTCTGCCCCCAGCCCTTATCAGAGGAGTTATCGTATAAAGGGCCTCTTTACAAATCATATAAATTTTATAGGCTATACTGAGTTCAGTGCAAGGGCATGTTACTACCCTCATCTTAGCTGAGGCTTTGAGGAACAGGGGGGCGGCGAGAGCCTTGAATTCTTCATGTTTTGTTTCTGCAACCTTTTGTCAGGCCTTTCAGAATCCATCATATCTCTAAGGCAACACCCTGTCCACGTTTCCGTGCGGTGTTTGTGTCCAGGACTCAGATCTGCCAGCTCGCATCACGCGGCATTGGTGTTTGGGGCTCCTCTAATGTAGGCTAAAACTGTAGCGATCTTAGCTCACTTGGGCTGCCTGCTGACCTGTGTTTGAACTTTCTCCCAGCTGCTCCTGGGTCTCTTCAACATTGTTCTAAGCTATCTAATTTGGATGAAGCAATCCCAGTATTAAAAATGAAGAGAGATTATGATTTTTTAAAAAATTCCTGAGGGCAGTCGATAACAGAGATGAATTTGGGAGAGGGCTGTTTCATTGGATTTCAGCCTATACATATTGTTGGTCCCTGGTCTGAATGGTTCTTTAAAAGCACTGCAAGAAAATTATACTCTAATAATAAAATAATAGACAACTGATAAGGACCTACTGTATAGACAGGGGCCTCATCACTCTGTAATGACCTATATGGGAAAAGAATCTTAAAAGAAGGGATATATGTATATGTGTAACTGATTCACTTTTTTTTTACAACAGAAATGAACACATTTTAAATCAACTATATTCCAATACAAATAAAATATGATTTAAATGAAAATAAATTAAAAAGAGATTTCTAAAATGTCGCAAAGATTTCTTCTCTAAGATGTTGCATTTGGTGTAGTCTTTTGGGGACAGCAATGAGCTGAGTGCACCTGCTTTGTGTAGCTACCCAGGGTTTTTTTACGGGATTTAATTCATGAAATTATTGCAGAAATGTAGGGTAATGCAGCCTCCATCGACATAGGTATGCCCAAAGAGATAAACCTGACATTTTAAGAGAGGGCTAAGTGTAGTAAGTTTACAGTAAGAACTTTTTAGTAGAGGTTGTAACAGGGATGAAAGACATGCATTATATAGAAAGCACTTGAGAACAGGAACAAAATAAATGGCAAGTGTTTTGAAGTTTTCTGAGTGTCTTCATTTGAATTTCACAGATAATTTTTATATTAAGCTAATGTGGTCAATTTATTTTTCATCACTCTGCTGCCTCTCAAGTCAGTTAGTTTGGTAGGGCAAAGTAGACTAAAAACGTTCATAAGGTATGACAATTTTACCCAGATACAACATTTATATTGCATGAATAAAATGTTTTTAAAATGTGTGTAAAGCTGTCATTTTTAAAATTCTATTTTCATTTAAGATTTTCAATTCTTAAATCTATTCTGTAGCTTGGAAATGTAAAAAAAAATTAGCATATCAAGTTTTCTATCAATTTTTTCCTTTTTTATTAATTTGCTACCTATTACTTTGGTTCATTTCTCATAAGACATTTAAAATAACCATAGCTTAAATATGAAGTGTTGTTTGATGGTGCCTAGGGCAAAAAATAATTGAAAACTGTATTCACGCTTAAAAATTAAAGTACAATACTGCACAACTTGAATATTTCTCATTTTTAGATTTTTCATTACTAAATAAATGAAAACTAGTATATGTATTCATTGACAATGTGTAAACTTGTGGTCCTTGACCTAGATATTGAAAACTTTCATTGAAATTTTATATTTTCTGCGTTAAGGTATCATTTATATATTAAAAAAATCAGAATGTTCAATGAATTTTGGCAATTGAATATTCTCCATGTAATCACCATCCCAATGAAGATAAAAATTTCATCAACTAGCAAAGTTATCTTGGGTTTTTTCCTCCATCTATCTCTCATGATTTATCATCTTTTCTGATTTCTATCATCCAAGATTGGTTTTGCTTGTTCTGAGATATCATGAAAATGGTATCATACTATACACACATATATATTTTTTCTGCTCAATATAATGCTTATGAGTTCATCCATGATTTCAGGTGTATTCAGTTCAGTTCAGTTCAGTTGCTCAGTCGTGTCCGACTCTTTGCGACCCCATGAATTGCAGCACNGTTCCCTTGGTATCTCTAATTTTCTTGCAGAGATCTCTAGTCTTTCCCATTCTGTTGTTTTCCTCTATTTCTTTGCATTGATCACTGAGGAAGGCTTTCTTATCTTTTCTTGCTATTCTCTGGAACTCTGCATTCAGATGCTTATATCTTTCCTTTTCTCCTTTGCTTTATTAGTAGCTATTAAAAAAATCCTTAGTGGGATTTCATTATATAAAATATAGGATAATTTGAATATTCATTTATAAATTGATAAATATTTGGGTTCTTCCTAGTTTGGGGCTAATATGCACTAGCCTGTACATTATTATACAGGCTTTATTTTAGGACATATGTTCTTGTTTTTCTTGGATAAATACATAGTAGTGAAGTCTTAGGGTCATGGGTAGATATATAACTTTCTGTGAAACCACACACAGTCCTCCAAAGTTGTAATTTATTTTACAAGCACATAACTAGTGTTCATGTCTTCACTAATGTTTATTGTTTTCAACCTTTTTTACTTTAGTTATTCTAGCTAATTTAAAATTATCTTCTATTTTGGTTTCAACTTGCATTTCCCAGATCTTAAAGATGGTGAGCATTGATTTCTTTTTGTGTGTATTGACCATTTGTATATCTTCTTTTTTGAGGTATCTGTTTGAGTCTTCTGCTAATTTTTATTATGGACTGCCATATTTTCTTTCATATACTTCATATGACTTTCATAGAATCTGGGTGCAAGGTTTACAGATACACTCTCTCAATTGATCTTTCACCTATATTAATGTTGTTTTTTATTAAGTAGAACATATGAATTTTAATGAAATTTAATCAATTTTTATATGATTCATGCTTTATACAAACTTTGTAAAAACTCTTTGTCTATCTCAGGTCATAAAAATATTTTATGTTTTCTTTTAGAGTGTTTACAGTTTTATCTTTTACATTTATGACTATGGTCCAGCTCAGATCAATTTAGGAGTAAAGCGAATGGTATTGTTTTTCATGTGGATGTCCAGTTGTTCCAGCACGATTTGATGAAAAGACAATCCTTTTTTTTTCCATTGAATTACTTTGCACATTTTCAAATATAATTGTTCAAATGTTTGTGAGTCCATTCTCAAGGATATTTTATAATTTTAGTGCAAAAAATTTAGTGCACATCATTTGTTATTTTTTCCCAAGAAAATTGGTTTTATTCTAAGTGGTCATTTATCTTAGTGTCCTACTGTTCACTTTATGTATTTAGAAATCTCATTCAATATTCTCTATACCACTTAGATTGAACAACTCCAGTAACTGCACTTATCAGTTCTAGAATTATTTTCTATGTAGAGTCCTTAAGATCGTCTATGTAGATTCCTTAAGATCTTTCCCTAAGTAATCATGTCATTTGTGAATAGAGATAGCTTTATTCTTGCCTTTGATTCTTTCTTACAGCTTTTGTCTCAGCGCTTAAATTTCCCATGTGTTCAAACATGTTTATTCTTAAAGTCAGATTTGTTATATGCTTTAAAATGTTTTTATGATTATTTTAACGTCTCAGTGATCTCAGATTTTGCTTCCATTGACTACTTGGTTTTGTTTTGTTCTGGTCATTGGTCACATCTGCTTTTTCTCTTGTCTTATAATTTTTTTTTAATTGGTCCATACCAAACACTACGGGTAAAAGAACAATAAAAGTAAAAAAAAAAAAAATTATTAAATATTTATACCAGAAAAGACCCCAGAGCTCCTTGTTGGTGTCCCTGAGAAGGAACTGAGTCAATTCATTTTCTAGATGAGCTAGTTTAGAAGTTCACTGCAGCATTTTTAGATTTAGCTTACCAACAGCTTTAAATATTTTGAAGGCAGAACCAGGCCATTCTCTTCAACACTGCTTGCAATTGAAGCCCCAGTAAAACTGGAGACACCACTGAGATACAAATCAAACCCATGAGCTTTTCAAGACATTTGAGAGCTGGCCTTGCAGTTGCCCCTGACTCATTTCCATGGACTGTAGCCTGCCATGCTCCTCTGTCCATAAGATTTCCCAGCAAGAAGAGTGGAATGAGTTGCCCTTTCCTTTTCCAGGGGATCTTCCTGACCCAGGGATCAAACCCAGGTCTCTGGCATTGCAGGCAGATTCTTTACTGACTGAGCCACCAGGGGAGTTGAGACTTTGCTTTAAAATAAGGCCGCCGGCATCAGAGTTCTCTTTGCTCCATGACTTGCTGTGGCTTGAGAAAGTTGTTTTCCATGCCCTGCCATGGTCTTTGCAGTTATTGCTTGTCAACAAAGTCCTCAGAGATGTCTGCTGCAGCCCCCCTACCCTACATAAAAGCTCATTGCACAGCTTGACATATAGATTGAGCCCTAAGCAACCCTGACTCATCCTTAGATTTTTTTTTTTTAAGAGAACTGCCCCAGTACACTTGATAGAGATTAGTGGTAAGACCTGGGTGTGAGTGTGGATTGATGGTGGAATTAAAGCTTCTCTGAGTGTGAATCTCAAAAGCAAGTCTTGGCAAGGCTCCTGATTGAGTACCCCCAAAGGTTCCGGTTCTCCTTCCTCTCATCTATGGCCCATTCCTTGTCCAGCAGTGGTGAAAACACCAATGGGTCCCTCCTGTCTAAAAAGGACCTTTCACTGCATGCCACACTAAGTCACTTCAGTCATGTCCAAGTCTTTGTGACTCTATGAACTGTAGCCCACAAGGCTCTTCTGTTCATGGGGTTCTCAAGGCAAGAGAAACTGGAGAGGGTTATACCAGAGAGGGGTTACCATGGCTTCCTACAGGGCATCTTCCCAACCCAGGGATTAAACCCACCTCTCTAGCATTTCCTGCATAGGCAGGCAAGTTCTTTACCACTAGCCACCTGGGAAGGTTCATTCAGATTTCCTTGCTTCCGTGCTTGCTTCTTTCTGATGAGTTAAACAAATAGAATACTTATGTGTGTGTGTGTGTGTGTTGTTGTTGTTGTTGTTATTGTTGTTGTTGTTGTATGTATGCTCAGTCATGTCCAACTCTTTGCAACCCCATGGACTATAACCTTCCAGACTCCTCTGCCCATGGGATTTCCCAAGCAAGAACAGGAATACTGGAGTTGGTCACCATTCTCTCCACCAGGGGATCTTCCTGACCCAGGGATAGAACCTGGGTCTCCTGCATTGCAGGCCGATTTTTTTTACCACTAGTGTCACTTGTGAAGCCATGTATATGTGTGTGTGTGTGTATGTATATAAATATATAAGCCAACCTAATTATCTTATTCTTGGAATGATGGTCAGAACAACAGTTCTTGGGATTTCTGTATACTGCAAGTGAAAGCCATCATGACTGAATTTTCAACACATTCTTATTGCTTATTTTCTGTATTTTGGGCTATAAGAAATTATATTTATCTGTATCAGGTAAAATGGTGTCTTGAAGGACAAATTAATTATAACTGAAACCAGAATCCAAGAAAGATAAGTATATTTTTCAACAGATGCTATACCATATGGCTAAATTTTAAGACAGAACACAGTCAAGGATAGAAGGAAAAGAGTTTAATAAGTGCAGTCTTTCATTTTATGTTCCATAGCAAAGGGAGTTTATGACTACTGGCTGGAAAAGTATAGGTTCACTATTCAAGAAACCTCTTAAATTCATAATTTTTTAGTCTTTTAAAATTAAAAATATGATTGTATTGCACACATATTTTTTCCTTCCTTTCCTATATTTATTGATTTTTTTTGAGTAAAAGACAAAATTGGAAACAAAATTCTATGAACAATAATATACAATTAAGAGAGTTAATTCAGAATGTGAGCTAATTATATTTGAGCCTGCAATATTTGTACAATTATAATAGTATTTATGTATTGTAATTAGAAGCACAAAAACAATGATTAAGCACTTCTCTATTAACCTAAGCATGCTGCAGAATGCTTTTTTAAGTTTTCTGATTTACTAAGGGATATTTGGATTTCATCTATTTTTACGTTTATCTAGAAAAAACGTTCTGTTAATAAATATCGGGCTATGTAGACATACAGAAGAGACAGAATCACATGAGTTACGTGAGTCTGAGCAGATGTTGAGCAACAAAGCCACTGTCCATAGCTACATCGCCTCCAGACCTCCAGTCATTAGTCAATAGTATAATGACTAAAACCAGACGAAACAAATGTGACACTGAGAAGTTTTCTGTCCAGTTGCTAGAACCTAAGGAAGAAGTAGCATTTGCCAACAAGACACATGGAACAGTGACAAAAGAATTCAAGTGTCCTAACCAAGCTTTGCCCAGAGTCCCATGATGGAAGTAACAGAAGCAGTGCGGCATGCTTGTGTAAAGCTTTAGTGTGTGTGTTAGTCACTTAGTTGTGTCCAACTCTTTGCGACTCCATGGACTATAGACTGCCAGGCTCTGTCCCTGCAGTTCTCCAGGCAAGAATACTGGACTAGCTAGCCATTTCCTTCTCCAGGGGATCTTCCCGATCCAGAGATTGAACCCAGGTCTCCTGCATTGCAGGCAGATTCCTTACTGTTTGAGCCACCAGGGAAGCAGTAAAGTAAGAAACACATTAATCAATTATATTCAATGTGATACTTAAAGGCTTTAGTATCTGGGGCTTCCTTGGTGATACAACTTAGCAACTGAACAACAACATATCATAAATAAATTCATGATTGTAAGTAAAGCCCATGTTAGTTAATTTACAGGAAAGTCACTTTGAAAATTACAAAGATTTGTATTAATATTAGTAAAATAACTGATTAAATGTGGGAGCTAGGTTATGACTAGTGTCACAAAGAAATAACTCATGGAGAAGAGGTAAAACTAGCAGGATTCTGAAAGATGAGGCAACAAGAAGCCCAGAATAAGGAGGAAAAGCTTAGTATGATCATGGGTGGTGAAAATGAAAAGATTTTAGTTTTATTAGAGCAACTAATATTTTTATGTGAGAGTGGTTCAATTCAGTCACTCAGTCGTGTCCAACTCTTCACAACCCCATGAACTGTAGCACACCAGGCCTCCTTGCCCATCACCAATGCCCGGAGTCCACCCAAACCCATGTCTGTTGAGTCGGTGATGCCATCCAACCATCTCATCCTCTGTCATCCCCTTCACCTCCTGCCCTCACTCTTTCCCAGCATCAGTCTTCTCAAATGAGTCAGTTATTCACATCAGGTGGCCAAAGTATTGGAGTTTCTGCTTCAGCATCAGTCCTTCCAATGAACACCCAGGACTGATCTCCTTTAGGATGGACTGGTTGGACCTCCTTGCAGTCCAAGGGAATCTCAAGAGTCTCTTCCAATACCACAATTCAAGAGTGTCAATTCTTTGGTGCTCAGCTTTCTTTGTAGTCCAATTCTCACATTCATACATGACTACTGGAAAAACCATAGCCTTGACTAGACAGACCTTTGTTGACAAAGTAATGTCTCTGCTTTTTAATATGCTGTCTAGGTTGGTCATAACTTTCTTTCCAAGGAGTAAGTGTCTTTTAATTTCATGTCTACATTCACCAACTGCAGTGATTTTGGAGCCCAGAAAAATAAAATCAGCCACTGTTGCCACTGTTTCCCCATGGTAGGATAAAATATTTCATAAGTGTTTTTAAAAAAATACTTAAATTGTCCTGCCTTAGATCATGTCATTACCATTACCAACTCTTCACCATCTTTTTTGAAAATTTATTTATTTTTAATTGAAATTTATTTTGATTATCTAAATAAATATTTTATTTATATTTACTATTTTAAAATTTTTATTTATTAATAATTATAAATTGTTAACAGATAAATTATAATTTAAATATAATTAGATAAATTTAATTCATCTAATTTATTCATTTAATTTTTAATTGAAAACATATTTAATTTCATAAATAAATGTATTAATTTTTAAATTGCTTTAAAGACTTTTGTTGTTTTCTGTCAAACATCAGCATGAATCAACCATAGGTATACATATGTCCCATCCCTCTTGAACCTCTCTCACAGATTTTAATTCCTCTGTTCACTGAGAGCCCAGAGAAAACTGCATGATGGTTCTTCATATGTTTCAAGCCTAATAGGGTCCACTGTTGTTTCAATGCTCCTCACCTCCCATGTCTTCAGTTTTTTCTCCTACCCAACTTTAATTCAGAGTCAGTTATCATAACTCAGTTGCACTAGCTTGTCTCCTGTTCTCTCTTTTTAGACTCCTCTGGTGTACTGGTTAAATAGAATTTCCACTACTTCACACTCCACATTCTGTGTGCTTCCAGGTTAACAGGGCTGGATCAGGCCCTGGGGCTTGTCACCATGCTACTTGATAAACTAAGAGAAGTTTTGTACTTTATACTGTTCAACCTCAGAATCTTTCAACAGTCAATTTTTTCAGCACCCATTAAGAGCCTAATGTTTTGCAGGTTTATAAAAGTAGTATTGTATACATAAACATATCATAACCTTTGTGGCAGTGAGATTCTACAGCCAGTGGTTATACTTAGCTATTTTCCATTTAGTAATGTTTGCCTAATGTTGATCATGTTAATCATAAAATTTTCAATGCCTAGGACAATATAAAACATGTCAAATGGCAAACAGCTGAAAACATACATATTTAAATAATAAATTATTCACATGATATATTAAAGTATATTTGAAATACATTTAGATTTTGGGCTAACAATCTCCCAGCTCACTTACATGAGTGTCTTCCAAATCATAATTCGCCTGATAATTTCTCAAAAGTGAAGGATAAATAAAAGTTGTTATGTTACCCCCTTGAAAGAGACTATTTTTCATGACAACTGTTATTTCAGTACAAATTTTATTAAGATGTTGCTTAATAACTTACTCTGTACAAATTCTCCTAACATTGCTAAGCAAATGAGATTTCGAGGGTTTGTCTCTGCTGCGAATCGGGAGGGCACACAAATATTTCAGAACCCCTCAGTGTGGACAAGATCTTAGTCAAGACGAACATATGGTTGAAAAGTTCAGGATATGGCCTAAGGCATTTAGTGACATAAAGTGGAAATACTACTTCATTAGCTTGGAGGGCAAATTTATCTTTTTTTTTTAAGTTGATAATATATCAGTTATATCCAGAGACATATAATTTTTAAAGAAAATAATCTTATTTGATGAGTGAGTGGCTTTTTAAAGGTATTAATTTATAACAGTATTGTATTAGTTTGGAGATAAAATTTCCTTTTTAAGCATTTTATAGAAGTGGTTTTAAATGATGTATTATTTCAATATCCAAGTACTGAATTTATTTATAAATTTATTTACTATAATAATGTATTATATATGTATTTATTCATGTTCTTTCTGAAGGCTGGTATTCTTCTATATAAGAAATCATTAGGGAATTTTATAGAAATATCTTAAATATTAGTTAAAATTATATACTTCCCAAGACCCTTGTAAGTCTTTGAAACATACAGTGAAGCTTTGTGACAGATTCTGAACTACTTTAACAGAACTCAGTTGCAAAGTATAGAAGATTAGATTGTAATGACATACAGGAGGACCACACCTAACAGATCCAACGTAAAAAAATATTCAAAAAAAATATTTGTGATATGCGATAACTTTTATAATCATAAATATCGTTTTTAACCTGCAATTATTAAAACTCTGAAAACCTAATTTCCATAGGTGCAAATTTTCGTACCCCTGAATACTTTAATCCTACTATAACTTGGAGAAAGTTTAACATAAAAGTATATGTTTATGTAAGCTAGCATTGACGACCTCCCCTTCTGGCCAATTAAAAACCCATGGAAATAACGCATTAAAATATATTTGCCAAATTAATAGAAAAATTACATTCACTCTTAGAAACAAGTATGGAGCTTAACGTTAGATTAATAAACTGGAATTGATGCCACCCCTGGCCAGTGGGTGTCAAGATCTGGGAAATGCAGGCTCAGATGCTTCATGGTAGGGATTCTTTTTCAGAGTTTGAAATCTGTGACAATGCTTGTGTTTAGAAAAGTTCTGCCGATCAGCCTAGAAAAGCTTGCAAAGATGCTCACTTTCTACCTGGAATCATGATTAGATAAAACAAGAATACAGTGACAGCCAACTACAAACAAATGACAACCCAAGACCTGCTGCTCAGTGATTCTATTTTACATACACCTGCTGCAGCCCTGGCACCCCACACCCGTGCTCTTGCCTGGAAAATCCCACAGACGGAAGAGATTGGTAGGCTACAGTCCATGGGGTTGTGAAGAGTCGGACACGATTGAGCGTCTTTACTTTCACTTTTCACGTTCATGCACTGGAGAAGGAAATGGCAACCCACTCCAGTGTTCTTGCCTGGAGAATCCCAGGGATGGGGGAGCCTGGTGGGCTGCCGTCTGCGGGGTCACACAGAGTGGGACACTACTGAAGTGACTTAGCAGCAGCAGCAGCTGCAACCCTAAACCAAGAAATCAACATGAGCAGAGAAATCCTTTGTAGCACAGGCAAAACCACCACCACCAACAACAACAAAAGACACTTTGACAACATAGGACAAATGGTGCACAGTGCTCTTTGGGGAAAAAATACAACTCCTCTCCTACCAAAGGAAAATGAAATTGCAGGAAGAAGTATACTAAAGAGGCTTAATTACAAGATGTGATAGACTATTTTGATTCTTATAAGTGGAGGTAAAAAATAATGAGAAGTATATAGCATAACTAACTCAAAATTATTAAAGGGATAAAAGTCACAAAGAACTAATAATAAAAACCAACTACTATATTTAAAGGGGGAAAAAAAGATGCAGTCATCTAAACTAAAACCGAATTTAAGGAATTGCCTTTTGTATTACATGGTACTTGATTCTGTAGGAGATAGAAATGTTTTGAGAGATTGTTTAATATATAATCAAAATTTAGTGTATAATGAAGACTTTTTCATAAACATAAAATAAGTATAATTTATAAACAAGAAATTGTATAAAGATGTATTGTCTGACAAATGAAAATGAAGAACAGCATTCAGAAATCTTTGGTACAAAGGAATTTCATACTTCAGAAATCCAATGTGTTCTTATGAAAGAGTTTGCCATTCTCTCTTCAAAACAGATTTAATTACATTCTTACCCTTTTTTTTGTTTAGTAGCTCAGTTGTATCTACTCTTTGCAGCCCCATGAACTGTGGCCTGCCAGGCTCCTCTGTTTGTGGGATTTCCGAGTGAGGATACTGGAGAGGGCTAACATTTTCTTTTCACCGTGATCTTCCCAACCCAGACACTCAACCCATATCTCCTGCATTGCAGGCAGATTCTTTAACACTGAACCACTACTTTTATTTTAGTGTGGCATTAACACTATCCCAAATATTTGACTACAGATAAAACCTTTAAAACCATATTATATTGACCATAGAGTAGAATTCCTGCTCTTTGACATTTTTTGAAGTAAATGCATTGTTTTGTTTTTTATTGTACATCATAAAAATGATTTGGATAACACTGAAGACTTTAGAAAGTGCAAACATATGCAAAATACAGTCTGAAGAATTTTGCCTGAAGCGTCTGTGAAATAAAGTTATTTTCTGAGAATAAAGTACAAAAATACTTGTATTATACAGTTGTTTTTTTCTTTTTACAAAGCATTGTCTCATAATATCCCATGTCATTTTACCACAGGGCTATGAGGGGGTGATTTCAATTAGATTGTCAAGTAATGACTATTAATAAAACTAAAGGACAGATTATATGGAGATAATGGGAATCGAGGAGACTTGTTAGAAACGTCAGGAGCATGTGTAAAACACCATGGTGGCAAATAAATTAAGCAGAAAAGGCCAGATCAGAAGGGGGGGGGGGTGGTTACACTCTTTAACACTTAGAATACATGAGATAGCACACCAGCTGACTGAAATCTGTGAGACTGTGTTGAGCCTCTCCTTGCCGAGTTCATGCTACAGTAAGTCCCCTACATTTGAGCCTTCAAGTTACAAACTTCCAAAGATGCAGCCACGCATTTGCATGTCCAATCGCTTAAGTCAGTTCACACGTCTATTGCATGCTGTCACATATGTACAGCCTCAACAAGTGTTTGTGCTTTTGTGAACTTTGCTGTATGACACTGTATAGAGTATGGTAGCTTTATTTCAAGCCTAGGATGCCAAGTGCAAAAGCAGCAAAGATACAGCTGGTATCTCCTATTGAAGGTGACCCTTCCATTCTACCACTTCCCACCACCTCTTCCTCCTGCAGTCAGTAACTCTTCTTGCCAGGTCACTCGATGCCAGCCCCTGTGTGCCAGCTGTTGTACTGTACTACTACGCTTTTCAAAGGACTCTGCCGTAAGATTAAAAATGTCTCCTTTATTTTTGGTTTGTTCTTTATGTATTATTTCTGTTGAAAAGTGTTGTAAATATATTACAGTACAGTACCATACAGCCAACTGTGTTAGTTGGGAACCTAAGCTATTTTTACTGGACTTACACACCTGCTCTCAGAATGGAACTTGTTTGCATGTAAGGGACTTATTGTATTCTTTGTTGTCCCCACTCTCTTTTTCTTCAAAAACACTCCACAGTAATGCGATTCACCGAAAGGAACGTGTTATCATGTCACTCAAGACAAGTCTTTGAAGAACCATAATATCATGAAAAGAAATGTGCAAGGAAGCGTGTAAGCTGTTATGTCTTGACATTCTGCCTATAACCTCATGTGTGTGCTCATTCAGGTCTGACTGCTACCCCATGGACTGTAGCCTGCCAGACTCCTCTGTCCATGGGATTCTCCAGGCAAGAATACTGAAGTGGACTGCCATTTTCTTCATAGAGATTTCTTATTAACCACCAAAGGAAAATGGGAACCTGGGTCTAATTTCAATAGGATTGCTGCTGCTGCTGCTTCTGCGAAGTCACTTCAGTCGTGTCCGACTCTGTGTGACCTCATAGACGGCAGCCCACCAGGCTCCCCCGTCCCTGGGATTCTCCAGGCAAGAACCCTGGAGTGGGTTTCCATTGCCTTCTCCAATGCATGAAAGTGAAAAGTGAAAGTGAAGTGGCACAGTCATGTCTGACTCTTCGTGACCCCATGGACTGCAGCCTACCAGGCTCCTCTGTCCATGGGATTTTCCAGGCAAGAGTACTGGAGTGGGGCGCCATTGCTTTCTCTGGATTGCTACTGCTGCTAAGTCGCTTCAGTCGTGTCCGACTTTGTGCGACCCCATAAGAACACAAATGTCAAGTATGGAGACTCATTCTTTATCACCATAGAGAAAGTAAAAGAAGAAAAATTATGTATCGAGTTAAAGAACTCTGTGTACATGTGTATGAAGTAAATAATACATCGTGGAAACATCAGTAAATTGGGGATAGATGACAAACTTGAAACTGACAATAAAAATCCTTTGGTAATTTGAACCCAATTGCTTCTGAAATGTTGCTCCAGCTCAGTTAATTGATCAAAGCAAATATTCAGGAGCTTATCTACGTGTGTTCCATGAGCAGTGCTAGTGAGAAATCAGAAAAGCACATGATCATGGTCACTGTTCAGTCTCTGTGCTGATGGAGCTGTTCGCAAGAGATTAAGTTTTTGAAGCATTGCAGAACCCAAGTTTTGAAGTGAAAGGATGGGAAGTGAAAACCGGTAGGTTCACGCAGCTCTAAAAATTATGCCTCTTGATGAGGGAAAGACACGAAACAGGTTCCCACTATTTGATTACCTGCGCATTTATCATCGGTCTCATCTGAAATTTCCTCTGGGCACCCTACAGAGGACCGTGCAACTAAAAGGTTTTCCATTAGATGTAATTTTAAAGAGCGCAAATGGTATGCAATCATATACAGCGTGAGAAAAATTAGGACCATCACCGTCTTGTCTCCAGAGATATTCACATTTAGCCTCAGCCTCGATTTTCTCCCAGGAAACCTGGGACAGACATTCTCGGCAGCTTTCTGAGGGTCGTGGGTGGAGAGGGCACGCTTTCTGCTACCCCAACAGGAGTATGTCAGTCATCTGCTGATGGCAGGCATTTTCTGCCCACACACAGTGGATGTAATTGGCAGAGAAGCGAAGTACCAGTAACACAGATACAGTGCTCACCTGCCTACCATATTGTCGCCCTTGTTCATCTTAGATTCCCCAGATGATAGATGTCCCAGCAGTGTTTCTGGCACAGACATATACAGTTAAACACTGACAAATGACGTTAATGAATTTGTAGGGCTCTCATATAAAGGTTGCAGAGAGCGCGTGGCACCGTGTTTGAGAATGTGTGCTCAGAACTTTTGTTAGTGGAGAAATAAATCTCCGAGTGAATGGAAGGCTTCTGGATACACTGATTCCCCATGACGATGACACTCATTACCTAGATATTTAGCCTAATTACCCAAGACTATCTGGTGTTCGTTACCCCAATTTCAAGCACAAGTTACCTAGAAACAATAAGCTTTCTCCTTTACATTNTGGAGAAATAAATCTCCGAGTGAATGGAAGGCTTCTGGATACACTGATTCCCCATGACGATGACACTCATTACCTAGATATTTAGCCTAATTACCCAAGACTATCTGGTGTTCGTTACCCCAATTTCAAGCACAAGTTACCTAGAAACAATAAGCTTTCTCCTTTACATTTACAATGGAATAAAAGTACCTCCAAATGTCAGAAACGTAACAAGAAAATTAGGCAGTTTTTTCACTGAAATTTTCCGCCTTACATTTTCACTTAATATTATTTTCATTATAAATATGAGTCTTTGCAGATTTCATGTATTGTCTTTTTAATCTGTTTTTATTAAAAAGAAAATAAGCAGACACATTTCAAAAGTGAAGGAGGAAGATGATGTCCTCGGGCTGGGTGGGAAGACCTCCGTGCTACGACCATGTGGCTGCAAAGGAAGAAAATCAATTTGCAGATTTGTTTCTGCGGAGCCTTGAGAATTTATTCCAGGAGCTGAGCGACCAGGCATCGCCTTCCCAGCAGTTTTGTTTCTAGTTCTGACTTTCTCAAGTCAAGATTCTACAGATTGGCTACCCCAGGATATATAAGTCGTATGCTACTTGGGGTTTGATGTGAAAAAGAATCCTACTGTTCAGAAGCAAAGGCCTGTCAGAACAGAACCAGCATCATTTCCCATCTTTCTCTGTAAGATAACTTAAGACAAGAGTTGGGGGGAAAGCTACTTTTTCTTTATGAGGAAAAATATAGTCAGAGCCCTCACGAGTCTTGCGTGATTTTTGGAACCCCAGCAGCATTTAGATTTAGTCACCGCCCTGCTGCTATGACGTGCTTTTCGAGATCAAGGATGCTTTTCCTAATATCCTCTGCCTTGCCAGAGACATAACTTTCGAAAACTCAATACAGATGAGAGACATGATTCCGTCTGATGCTTAGCAAACAGTGAACAATTCAGATCATCACCATAAGGGAACATTTATCCATTCCTTTAAGTCATTTATAGGAATCTTTCCTACATCCTTAAAAATAGGATCCTAGGGGACTTAGGAAACTATGAGCCTATCACAGCCCTTATCTGGAGAAAGCTGTGTTCTTCTAAGACAAAATGTTCTTCCTTGGTGGCCCGCCTTTCCACGGGTGTACAAGTACATGCATATATGTGCTCAGTTGTACATGCCCAGTGACAAAACCCTCTACAGACCTGATAACTACAGCACAAAGCAAGTGTGGTTCCCGTTTAGAGTCTGACGATGTAAAATGAGGCCGGAGGCAGACAATTATTGCAATCATCTTAGAAACATAGGCCAAAGGTGCCTTAAAATAGGAACCTCTTTCTCATAATTTATTGTAATAAGTTAAAAATAATAATGCCTTCTATGTTTGTTTTAGCCAAGTGGATATTGTCATAAAAGCAAGCTATTGCATTGACAAAAGCTACTGGAAAAGTAGGAAACCCGAGAAACATCATTCTCATTATGGGTTATTTCCTCTTAAATGTGTTATTTGTGTCAAGTGAGAGAATCTCCACTTTTTGCAGAGTGTGTTTACTTCTTTTAATAGAGAGCACTCAGAGCCCTAACAAAAGAGCCCTCATTAGCGCTCATATTTCCTGCCGAGGCTGTTCAGTGGCATTTGAAAGCCGGTACCCTTGCCACTGTGCTCCATGGGGAAGACTTCAATATTGCTTTCTCTCCCTTGGTAACACTAGGTGACCTCCTGGTGGGCAAAGTTGCCTAAAACCCTTATACACAAAGAAAAACTTAAGACTCCTTCCAGTCTTGTCTTATCTCTGGATGTCTTAAAAACAAATAGTTTGGCAAATATCTCTATTTTAAAGCTGAAATAATCCCTGTTTGCCTTGATTTGGGAGGCATATTTGTTTGACATTTGCTGTGATGTTTTCTCCAAACGGATGCAAATCATCACATATGTGGCTAAATACAGATGTGAACCAGGTTAATAGTCTTTGGCAAATCTGAATTCTCTCAGAATATACAGGTGTCACGCTGGTAGCTCAGTGGTTAAAAAAACTGCCTGCCTATGCAGGAGACATGGGTTTGATCCCTGGTTGGGGAAGATCCCTTGGAGAAGGAAATGGCAACCCACTCCAGTATTCTTGGCTGGAGAATCCCATGGACAGAGAAGCCTGGTGGGCTAGAGTCCATGGGGTTGCAAGAGAGTCGGACACGACTTAGCGACTAAACAATAACCAAGAAGTTACAATAGCATAGACAACAAGAAAATAATTCAGCTATATCAAGAATTTGCCAACACGCTATGAAATTGGTAAAACCCAGTTAACTTGACATAATTACTCATATGTTAAATAAAGCATTTCCTTTTTAAAGCCTCAGTGAAATCCTGCAAAGAGAGACGCTATTTTCAGGATCATTTTATATCTTGCTTCTCTTGCTAAGGCACATTTCTTTTTAAAAGGACTGAGTACAGTTTTCTTGTAAAAATTTAATTTCATCTTGACATTTTGGATTGGATATGAGGATTTTAAAAGGCGATTGTTTCTTTTGATATTATTTTCGGAAGAAATGCAGAAAATTAACAATTCTTACACGAATCACATGATGCAGTAAGAGAACTGTCCGTTGTAAATGTTACAACTTGGAAGAGACACGTCTGAATAAAACTCAACAAGTCTGATTCAACACTTAAAGTCATGGCTTAAAATTTATAGTGTTATAAGTAATCATCAGGGAAGGCAACGGCACCCCACTCCAGTACTCTTGCCTGGAAAACCCCATGGATGGAGGAGCCTGGTAGGCTGCGGTCCCTGGGGTCTCCAAGAGTCAGACACGACTGACTTCACTTTCACTTTTCATTTAATGCATTGGAGAAGGAAATGGCAACCCACTCCGGTGTTCTTGCCTGGAGAATTCCAGGCACGGGGGAGCCTGGTGGGCTGCCGTCTATGGGGTCGCACAGAGTCGGACATGACTGAAGTGACTTACCAGCAATTAATCACCACCTTGCCTCGCCATGCTGCTATGCGACCCCATAGACGGCAACCCACCAGGCTCCCCCGTCCCTGGGATTCTCCAGGCAAGAACACCGGAGTGGGTTGCCATTTTTTCTCTAATGGGTGGAAGTGAAAAGTGAAAGTGAAGTCACTCAGTCGTGTCTGACTCTTAGTGACCGCATGGACTGCAGCCCACCAGGCTCCTACATCCATGGGATTCTCCAGGCAAGAGTACTGGAGTGGGTGCCATTGCTTTCTCCATTACCTTGCCATAAAGACTTCTGTATCCATGGAGGAAAAATGTGTAAAACTATGTTTTTAAAACTTGATGCAAGCTAACTTTTTCATTTTCTTACAAAAGTAGCGATGTATTTGCAGAGAACTATAATGCTTTCTCCATTATATCTCTTAAAGAGATTATTTTCTTTTGATTTGACCATACTAATTCTCTTCTTGTGATATTTGTCATAGATAAATCACCACTTTTCAATTGACTTTTATTATTAAATATTCTCACTTAGGTTTCATTTGAAGTAGTTACTGGACACAGGATTAAAGAATAGAATGTTGTGAACTGTGATTCTTTCTAAATTAAAGTACGCTGTGATGGAGACTATTAAGTAAAAATGAGCTATATATACATGACATCAACAGGGGACAGCTTTGGAAGGGTGTCTGTGCTTTCTGCCCAATTGGTGATATATNTTCATTTGAAGTAGTTACTGGACACAGGATTAAAGAATAGAATGTTGTGAACTGTGATTCTTTCTAAATTAAAGTACGCTGTGATGGAGACTATTAAGTAAAAATGAGCTATATATACATGACATCAACAGGGGACAGCTTTGGAAGGGTGTCTGTGCTTTCTGCCCAATTGGTGATATATTTCATTTTGTTATATTAAAAAGAACAATAATTAGGCGTAGGTATTTAAGCCATTAGATCAATGTTTTCAGTCATTCCCACTGCTCAGTGATTAACTTAATATGCAATTCAGATAATTGTAAGAAATCTCATATAGATTACTTTATCAAACCTCAGGAGTCAGCCAATATCATTTTAAAATTCTTCTAAAACATTATCAAATATTGCTCAAAGTAATTTAAAGCCCCGAAGAGGGTTTCTTCAGTAATATGATCTGCCTGTAAAATTTTTCCCATTGATATTGAACTTAACTTGTTGCATTAAGTTTGTGCGAAAGCACCATATTTGATATTATAAAGTTCAGATTTCTCTTACATCCATCTGATACACAACTTTGCTTTCCTATGCTTCAGCCTCTTTGAGGTAGAAATCTAAAGTGTCTTCCTCCTGCTCTTTCCTATTTGTACTGGAAGCAGATGTTAATATTTAATACATAATTTTCGTTAACCAGTAATTGGCAATAAAGAAAAAATAATTTACTGTTTCAGGATTCCTCAGTGTTAACTAATTAAACTAGCCACAGACCTGGAGCACAGGACAATGGCAAACTTTCAGATGAATTAATTTTATGGGAGACCAGCTGAGTAATTGGACTCCAATTACAGGCAGTTTAGTTCAATCATCACCTTCATATATAATTAAATTCAATTGGTTGATACAGCTTCTATTTTATGAGGCCACTTACCAGCTTTTTGAACCCCACTGTGACTTTGGATCCAGGCCAATCAATTATTAGTCATTTCTCTTTCAAATGGAAATGCTCTGGATTAGGCAAATCTTTCATTATGGCCACAGTTAAAATCTCTTTTTAGGATGTTGTAATATCTTTGGGTCTCTCTCTCTTTTTGGCTTCTACAGGGAAAGGATATTCATTTGTGTTCAAATGTAATAAGATGAACAGCAATAGGGCATAGCCATATGAGTATAAAGGCTGGTTAAGATAACATCCTGTATCATTTCATTTGCAGATGAGTCTTATCCTTTTGGAAAACAGCAGGACAAATTTTGACTTGCTTTAATTTTTTTTTTTTTTTTTGCCAAAGCTCACCTAGAAATCTCATTTGTTTATTATTTGAAAGCTCAACGTGAGTTTTCCTAGGTTTTAGGAAATATATACCAATTCCACAACAAAACTGTTAAATATTTCTGTAAAAAGTGCCATGCATGTTATGGTAGGTGGATTGATCACAAGTTTTGATCTGCATGTGCATAAATTGCTAATGTTTATGATTATAACTGTACACTTATTTGAAAGTACTTTTTAAAATAGTGAATTTTTTGAGAACATATTTATTGGCACTTATTAATTATTCTGAAAGTTTAGATTTGCTTTATTTCTCTAGAAACACATTCTTAGGAAAAAGAAAAGCATTTCTCTAAAACTCAGAATTATTTGAGGGGGCATATTTTTGCTCCTTCTAGTCTAATCTGTTAGAAGAATGTAATTTATTGAACAAACAAAGAAATGAATTATTTCTAAAGTCTTCTGATCGGTCATAATTAAGTATAAATTACTACACTGATAAGGCAGTCTTGACTATACTATGGATAGCATATTTGTCATTTTTGTAGTGATTTTTAAAAATAGTAATACATTATATATGCTAAAATAAAAGTTAGAAGTTATGAGGTTGTACAGTAATACAGTAAAACTAATAGTTCAAAGGTCCTAACACGGCAAAAGACTTTCATTTCCATCTATGCAAAGGGAAGGCCATCACTTCACAAGCAAAAAGTGGAGAATCAGGGGAATGATCTGAGATAAATTAAAGCAAAATGACTTATTTCAACCAAATAAATGTTGCCTTGTGTTCGTTCAGTTTGAAAGATTTTGAATATGACTTGAAATTTATTTCTCTACTCTCTTTTTCTAGCTTCAATTTTATGAGAAAATTACAGTTTAAAATTCAGCAAATTACTAACCAGTTAGTAAAATTTCTCAAAGAGACATTAATTAAAAATAACAGGATAATAACTTATTAATAACCAAGATGATAAAAACTCTAAATCATAAGAATAATTTTTAATAAATTCACTCAAGTGAAGTTACAAAGATTAAATTTAATCATGCAGATAATTTAAGAATTCTGGATCATATATAAATAATAGTTTATAAATATATATAGTTAATAAATACATATATAAGATATCATGTATATAAAAAGTAATATAGAAATATTTCTATACATAATTATATATGTTATATATATATATATACACATGTTATACATATTTATACATACACACTGATGCTGATACCTATTTGAAAAAATAATTTAAGCAATTTCAAGTTATTCTAATAATTTATATATCATAGAATGCATACTTTCTATAGGAGATAAATGTAATATTGTCTATCACTTTTAATCTTAGTGATTATGACTCAATTTCTCCAACTTAGTTTCATATTCTATGAATTACTCTATATATTTGCTAAATATCCTACCTAACAAATTTTCTAACTGCACTTTTATTATCATATAGTTCATTTTTAATCTTTGAAAATAAATTTAATAATTATTTTGCTATGGATATATTTAAAATGAAGAAAATGTCCTTATTAAGTGGATGACAAACATCTTAAAAAGCAGAGATATTACTTTGCTGACAAAGGTCCCTATAGTCAAAGCTATGATTTTCCCAGTAATCACATAGAGATGTGAAAGCTGGACATTAAGAAGGTCGAGCACCAAAGAACTGAAGCTTTTGAACTGTGGCATCAGAGAAGGCTCTTGAGAGTCCCTTGGACTGCAAAGACATCCAACCAGTCCACCCTAAAGGAAATCAGTCCTGAATAGTCACTGGAAGGACTGATTCTGCAGGTGAAACTTCAATACTTTGGCCACCTGATGTGAAGAGCCAACTCACTGGCAAAGACCTTGATGCCGGGAAAGACTGAAGGCAGGAAGTGAAGGAGGTGGCAGAGTCTGAAATGGTTGGGTGGCATCAGCAACTCGATGGATGAGTCTGAGCATGCTCTGGGAGATGGTGAAGGACAGGGAAGTCTGGCGTGCTGCAGTGCATGGGGTCGCAAAGAGCTGGACACAGCTGAGTGGCTGAACAATGACAACAACAAAATGGTAATTTTCTAAAAGAATTGTTTTTATTGGACCTTGTCTTTTAGAGAAACATGGAATATTTCCAAACTGTACCCGTAACACAGTGGAAACGTTATGGCGGACCGTGATAGGCTGAAATAGTCTCTGGTAGAAACTTAATATTTTTGGACTTCTCTGGCAGCCCAGCAGTTGAGACTCAGTGGTTCCAATGTAGGAAACATGGTTTCAATCCCTAATCATGAAGCCAAGATCACACATGCCACATGACATAGTGAAAAAAAAATTTTTTTTAATAAATAAAAATTTAAAAAATAAACTGTAATGTTTTTGTTTTTTCTTTTTTCCCCTTAAGAAAATGTACAATGTTATCTTAGCTCAATCCCCATTCCCCAGAAAGAAACATCCTCATAGAATCCTAAATATATCAATGAAGAAACATCCGATTTTTAAATGAAAATCCGAACACTTAAAAGTCTTCTTGGACTGAGGTTACACATTACACAGAAGGTACTGATACATCCTGAACCTCAAATGCATGCTCACTTGTGTCCAACAAGTAAGCCTCTGGACCATAGCCCACCAGTCTCCTCGGTCCATGGGATTCTCCAGGCAAGAGTACTGGCTCAGGTTGCCACTTCCTCCTTCAGTGTGTCTTCTGGACCCAGGGTTCAAACCTGTGCCTCCTACAGCTCCTGCCGAGGCAGGCTGATTCTGTACGACTGTGCCACCTGGGAAGCCTCATTGAGCCTTAAATAATGTAAAACTTAACTATGTATTACACAGCCCCAAGCTGAAACAAGGAAATGGAAGCAGTCACCAAATAATTCACAGTCCCAGGTCCGAATTATGCCTAATGCAACCATTCAATGTAATATCCAGGAGGGACAATTCAGTTATCCACTCTGTATCTAAGGAACCAGTCTGAATAAAGTACTGATATAAAAACATAAGCTTCACAATCAATACGCATTACTTCTTCAAGCATTTTAAAATATCTTTAATGAAGTTCGAAAGCAATGTGCATAGATCATACAGCCTTGGCATAACCCCAAATAAGTAGACTGATGGTTGACCTAGAATAAACTTTCTGAAAACTAAAGGATCAATAATAAGAGAAATGATTGAGCATTAATATTAATTTAATTTTGAATTTTACTTCCTGAACTATATTATAAATCTTGTATTTGTTGAATTCTGTCCCATGTATTAAACAGGGCATTCAGGGTGATATAGTTAAGTAATTTTACAAATAAAACTGAACACTCAAAATATCAAGGACACATCAATATTTGCTCAGATACTTAGTCTCATATTCAGGTTTTTACAAGCAATAGCGTTCATTCGACCATCTCTTGTGTAACTGCAAATCTCACGAGTGTTGTCTGCTTTGTGTTCATATTTGCACTGCAATGCATCATAATATTCAAATATGCAGTCAAATATTAGCTTATTATGGTTAAAGACATTTACAAAGAATTTAAAACAAAATAACTGGGAGACCCGTTTTGAAGATATTCTTGTTTCCCTTAAATCTGTTTTTGTGGGAGGGGAGCATAGAATAGTGAAAACTGCCAAGGGACAATTTCAAGTAGTCATGAATGCTTTCTAAATTTTTCTAAAATATGTGATCAATTACCACTATGGTATTATTTTTTTCCCTGTGAGGAAAGGATAACTAGGCAAATTGGACAAATGTTGCTTATTTCTCATGATAAAAGACAAGAAACAGTTTCAATGATGTAAGTCTTCACTTGCCATTGGTTAATCAAGGCAGGGTTGTTTTTATTTCGGGAGCCATCTGAAGTCACCAGGCTCATATTGTATAAAAAGGATTCCATCCTGATCATAGGCAAGTAGGGACCTTTGCCTTCCCTGGGAACAGAATCACCTTTAAGCATCATCTGAATCAGGAGAACATGCAATGAGCTGTCTGTCTGTCTCTCCTGCTTCTCTGAGTTTAACTGAGATGGTCAGTCTCCCCCGACCCTCCGCCTGCCACCAACAGTACAACAAAAGCCTGTGTGTGCCCTGGTGTCAGCTTCACAAAGAGCATTGAGCATGCAGGCCTCCTGGGCAGAGAAGCACGTCATAACCCAGTGGGAAGCGGCACCAACAGAAGGTAAACACGGGTCAGTCCCAGAAACCTGGGGAGGGGTCGGGCGCAGGTCCCCAGACACGGTAGAGAGAATGACATCCCAGGGGTCCGTCCTTCCTTTCAACCCGGACTCTCAGTTATTAACTGTGGCCTAACATCATACAGCCACAACAAAGGGAGACTTGGCCACTTTCAGCTGTCACGCAGATGGCAGACTCTGAGCTCCTGTGAGAATTGGTCGATGCCCATTGTGTTATGGCTTACTCAGCTTGGGGATAAATGGGACAGAGAAATGTTCCAGTTTAAGTAAACACTATCCAGTCATGTACTCTGCCAGACCTGCCCAATTCTTTGTCATTATTTATTAGGGCAGGAGGAGAAGGGGGCAACAGAGGATGAGATGGTTGACGGCATCACTGATTCAATGAACATGAACTTCAGCAAACTCCGGGGGATGGTGAGGGACGGGGAGTCCTGGTGTGCTACAGTCCATGGGGTCGCAAAGAGTGGGACACGACTTAGCAATTGAACAACAACAGCAGTCCTGTCATGTACTCAGCTAGACTGCCCAATGGTCTGTCATTAATTTTTAGGGCAAGAGGAGAAGGGGACAACAGGGGATGAGATGATTGGATGGCATCATCGACTCAACAGACAGGAGTCTGAGCAAACTCTGGGAGATGGGGAAGGACAGGGAAGCCTAGAGTACTGCAGTCCATGGGGTCTCAAAGAGTAGAACAAGACTTAGCAACTGAACCACAATTTATTAGGGGCACGCAAACTCCATGGAAGATTTTCAAAATTCTGGGCATAATTTTTCTGTCAAAAATTGGCAAAAGAAAATATTATCACATAGACATTGCATATATGTCAAGGTGGTTTTTTTAACTCTAAGCAGAAATCAGTTGCTCATATGTGTCCAACTTTGTGACTGCATGGACTGGAGCACACAGACTGGATTTAGTAGGACTTATTGCAAGATAATTCTTTTTTTATTCATATTAAGTCAAATAAATATACCTTTATAATTTTTCTATACCTCTATTATTTTTCTAGATGAACTATAAAATCGAGGGAAACAATATGGAAATGAAGACTCAATAAGTTGAAAGAAATTCCATGACGTCCACAAAGTATGTTAGTATCATGAGTGGACTCAGTGCTGTGAGAATTCCAGGCTCTTTTTTCTTGAACTTACTTAGTCAGGGAAGTGGCATAAGTCTTTGGGCGCTTGTGGATTATAAACAGAAAGTCTGGGGGAATGGCATTATTCAAAAGCATCATTGTATCAGATAAACTGAAAGCTTCAATCTGAGTACTCATTGAAGTGTTTAAAACACATAAAGATTTACTTTGAAGTGTTTATTTTGAAGTATCTTGGGAAAATATTTGCAGAATTTTTTTAATGGAAACACAGTCAAGTAGAATTTTTCTATAACAGTTATAAAACTGCATATTTGAGTAACCTAATCCAATACATTTACTCTGTGAAATCTAAGAAAAAAAATTTATAGTCAAATTTTTTTCAAATTCTATTCACTTAACAGGTAAGTCATAATCCAACTGGCTTTCCTATACATCTGATAAATAATTTTTCAAATGAAATCATGTTTGACCATGTTTGTCCTCTTAAAATATATATATATATGTATATAAATAATATATATATATATGTATTTATATATGTAAAATATATATATATTTGGCTGTACCAAGTCTTAGCTGTGGTATGTGGGATCTTTAAAGCAGCATGCAAACTCTTAGTTCTGGCATGATATCTAGTCCCTGGACCAAGGATCGAACCCAGTTCCCCTGCATTGGGAGCATACAATCTTTGCCACTGAACCACCAGGGAGGTCCCATGTTTACTTTCTTCTACTGAAATAAATATCACTTTGGTTCTTATTATATTTTTAAATATAGTGAAGGATCATAGTAACACCAGGTTTTCAGGACAGCATGGCTATTTTTATTTTATAGCAAAATTATGTCCCATCAGATTCTTTCTTTACTAATGCAAATGTATAAAATACCCCATGATGGATTTAACTGCATAACACAGCAAAAACCTTAATAACCTAGCTGTGCCTTGTAAAATCTGCCCAGGATGTTTGAAAAATAGAATTTCAGAAATGAGAAATACATTCATGGTAGATTTTAAGGAAGTGCTGAGTAGTCATCGTTGTAAAATCTAAATAATAGAGTGAAGCCGTGGTGGAAACGTATGAATATGTTCAGAAGTACAGCAATATGAATATGTATTAGAATTTGCTACCAATTCAATTACTCTTTCCACTTCATCAGTTAGGTAAAAGCTTAACTAAACAAATTAATATTGAGTAGTTCCCTGAAGGCCAAGGACCTTAGCTTTGTTGTAATGAAGAGGAAATGAATTCCAGATATGTGTGTCCTTTGGGGAAAATGGCAGAAATTCAACTCTGAGGATCACAGACAGGAGTGCCTTATTGATCTCTTTTCTCCAAGGGTGGATATCATGAAGGTAGGTAAGTAGTCTCTGAAGTAACTAGAGATTTAACTATTAAACAGGGCAAAATCAATATCTGAGCTCTCTAGTCAAGCAAATATGAGGTTCAACTGTAATACACAGATGCCGTCAGCTTATTAAATGAAGAAGAGGATTTATCTAAAAGTTTCATGGAGAGGAATTATTTTCACAATTATAATTTATGGGATATTTAAAAAACATACCGAGAAATACTGTGATGTAGAAATTATTCAAAGAAGATGGTAGGCTTCAAGGTAATGAGAAAGTGTCATTCTGTACGTTTACCACTGCCTTATTTAAAAGGCATTTTAAAAACTAAAACAGTAACTCATCAGTCACTCATCAGTTACGCATCAGTTACTCACCTCTCCACTTCCTTTTTTATTGCAATTGAAGAAAATGGTTGTCTACAATTTAGGGAAAGCCAATTACTGCAACGATTTCCCACTTGAAAACCTCCGAGATTATTGCTTTCATTTCTTTATTTGTTCATTCACTTATTCATTAAATATTTATAGGAGTGGATAATATTTGCCGAGAGTCATCCAGATTAGGAATAAAATATTGAATATAGCAAGGAATTGCTATCATTAGGAAGAGACAATTAAACATGAGGGAAATGTAAATTAATACTGAATATTGGCTATTAACTCATGCTACGAGGCAGAGTGTGTTCGGAAACATGAAGGGAGTGAAGGTGGTTCCAGGTATGTATGCGTGGGAAGTGGGTTCCAGGCAAAGAAAAAAGTACAGACAAAGACCCTGAGGCTGTTATTGTCTAGAGAACTCACAAAGCTGTGGTCTGGCCTAGGTGATGTGAAAAAAAAAAAAAAAAAAAACAGACGGCAAAGATCAATTAAGGGGTCTCTTGATGAGGGTGAAAGAAGAGAGTGAAAAAGCCTGCTGAAAATTCAACATTGATAAAACTAAGATCATGGTATCTAATTCCATCACTTCACTGCAAATAGATGGAACAAAAGTGGAAACAGTGGCAGATTTTATTTTCTTGGGCTCCAAAACCACTGCAGATGTTGACTGCAGCCATGAAATTAAAAGATGCTTGCTCCTTGGAAGAAACATATATGACCAACCTCTAAAGCATATTAGAAANGGACCAACTTGAAATTCGGGGGACCTTGGGCCTGCGTGCTCCGCCGAGGGCTCAGGCGACTCTGGCCCGGCTCAACAGTAGCCACACGAAGCCCACGGTCGGCGCAGCTCAGCCTCCGGCCTCTTCTGACCCCAGGGTCCTCTCAGCCCCTCTCCTGGCCGTGCGGCCCACTTACCGTGTCCACAGTCCTTCCCGCCTCAGGGACCCGGTGGACTCCAGTCCCTCTCTCCTGAATGACTCGCCTCTCTTACATCCCCAAGGGCTGTGAACTCTAGTCTCCTTGTTCTTGCGGGGAGAAGACTGAACTGACTCCAACTTGGGAGGCCTTTCTCAACTTGTGTCTCCCTAGATTGAATGGTAATAAGGGCTCAGCTGGTTGTATTATCAAAGTTACCCATAAACACATGTGTTATGTGTGTGCCTCTCTTGTGAGGCTGGAATCCCCACAGGGGAGATACTGATTTTGCTCCCAGTTGAGTTCCTAGTAGAGCCTAAACCTGCACGTCACAGGCATGCACGTGCGTGCAAGATCCATGGATCAGCACTGTCTGTGCACTGCTGTGCTGGGAAGGCTCTGTGGCCTCCTGTTGCGGGTCCTGGGGCTGGGAAGATCCCCTGGAGCGGGGCATGGCCGCCCACTCCAGTATTCTTGCCTGGAGAATTCCGTGGACAGAGGAGCCCAGCAGGCCACAGTCATGGTGTCTCAAAGAGCTGGACATGATGAACACACATACATTATGGACTTAACGTTACTGAAAAGGTGGGTGAAATTCTAACCCCCAGGACCTGTGAACGTGAACGTATGTGGACACAGAGTCTTTGCAGATGCAATCAGGTTAAGAAGGGGTCAGCAGGAGAGGCCTTAATCCAGCATGGCCGTGCCCTTCTGGGAGGAGAAAAGCCACGTGGAGACACACCCACAGGGAGAAGGTCTTGTGATGATGGAGGCGGAGCTTGGAGGGAGGCAGCTGTGAGCGGAGGGGCCCTGAGGCTCAGCGGCCACCACCAGCAGCTGTGGGAGATGAGGCGGAGTCCAACCAGGATCTAGTGGGAGAGCGGCTCTGTGGGCACTTGGATCTGTGAGAAAGTATGTTTCAGTTGCTTTCAGCCAGCCACTTGGTGTAACAGCCCAGGACACTGGTCCACCTCCCTGTGTTGTTGTTCAGTCGCCAAGTTGTGTCCGACTTTGTGACCCCTTGGACAGCAGCATTCCAGATCTTTCTGTCCTCCATGATCTCCTGGAGCTTGCTCAAACTCATGTCCATTGAATCGGTGATGCCATCCAACCATCTCATCCTCTGTCGTCCCCTTCTCTTCCTGCCCTCAATTTTTCCCAGCGTCGGGGTCTTTTCNCCCTTGGACGGCAGCATTCCAGATCTTTCTGTCCTCCATGATCTCCTGGAGCTTGCTCAAACTCATGTCCATTGAATCGGTGATGCCATCCAACCATCTCATCCTCTGTCGTCCCCTTCTCTTCCTGCCCTCAATTTTTCCCAGCGTCGGGGTCTTTTCCATTGAATCAGCTCTTCACATCAGGTGGCCGAAGTATTGCAGCTTCAGCTTTAGCATCAGTCTTTCCAGTGAATATTCAGGGCTAATTTCCTTTAGGATTGACTAGTTTGATCTCCTTGCTGTCCAAGGGACTCTCAAGAGTCTCCAGCACCACAATTTGAAGGCATTAGACTTCAGGGCCCAGCTTTCTTTATAGTCCGACTCTCACATCCACACATGACTACTGGAAAAACCATAGCCTGAACTAGATGGAGCTTTGTTGGCAAAGTGATGTCTCTGCTTTTTAATATGCTATCTAGGTTGGTCATAGCTTCCCTTCCAAGGAGCAAGTGTCTTTTAATTTCATGGCTGCAGTCACCATCTGCAGTGATTTTGGAGCCTAAGAAAATGAAATCTGTCACTGGTGGAAAACGATTCCACTTTTCCCCTTCTATTTGCCATGACGAGTTGGAGCCAGGTGCCACAATCGGCGTCTGTTATCCTTAGGGACCCTCTGTGCATTCTGTTTAATCGATCACTCTGCTTCCTCCAAAGAAAGGCAACTTACTGGCAGAAGCTGTTCTCCTGGGTCCTTGCAGACAGAGAGCCAGGAGGAAGGAGAACAATGTTAAGGCGGCACCTGTGAGAGCGGACTCGAGAGAGTTTTGACAAGAAGTCAAGACTCGGAAGATGTCCCGGAAAGGAACCTGAGGGTTCCCAGTGCCTGGTCGGTCAGCGAACATCCCGCTGCGGGGCTGTGCCTCCAGGATGACACACAGGCCTCGGAAGGCTGGGCTGACTCCACCCTGCAGGCGCTCCCAGGCCAGCACGACTACCCCTCACCTCCCCTTGGGTCCCAGCCCTCTCACCAACCCAGCCCAGCCCAGCCCAGGGCTCTCTGAGAAGCACGTCTGGCCTCCAGGTCCTGGGTTCTGGGGGGACTAGAGCTGGGTGCCCCCATCTGCTAGACAAGCTTCCTGTAGCAGAGAGTTGGGCTGCAACCCAACAAGAGAGGAGACAGCAAAGGACTTTTGAGCTCCAGTGGGGGCGTGAAACGCTCAGCAATAGGAAACAATTATTTTTTTTTTTTCCCCACAGCATGGCTTGTTCAGTATCTTCTGGGGAATACTAAACACTGAATATTCATAGGTAACCTTTTCTCGTGTGGTGCTGGGTGCTTCTTTTTGCTCTGAAGTGGATGCTGGTGACTCACTGTCCCCCTTTGGCCCCCAAGTGCTCTTCCCCGAACTCCTGGTTCCAATCACCCCCCACCCAGGGCTCTGTTTCTTGTTGCTGTGTCGTTTCTCATGGACCCTGAAATGCATTCCCCTCCCCCACCCCGCCAGACCAGCATGGGGAGCCTGCAGTCCTTGTCCAAGCAGGAGAAGCCCCTGCGTTTCCAAGGGGACCCAGTTGCTTTAGCTTTCTGCCTCTGGTGGCCAGCAAGGTGATGCTCTCCCTGCCACCACAACGGCCCCAGCCCCAGGTCCCCAGAACCTGCGACTAGTTAACCTCAGTTGGGCAGAGGGCCTCTGCCAATGTGTGCAGCTCAGGATGGGGAGATGGTATGGGTTATCTGGCTTCCCAGGTGGCTCAGTGGTAAAGAATGGATATAGGTACATGTGTAACTGAATTGCTTTGCTCTACTCCTGAAACGAACACAACTTTATGAATCAACTCAGGGGCTTCCCTAGTGGCTCAGATGGTAAAGAATCTGCCTGCAACGCAGGAGATCCAAGTTTTTCCTCTGGGTCAGGGAGATCCCTTGAAAAAGGAAATGGCAACCCAGTCCAGTATTCTTGCCTGGAGAACCCCGTGGACAGAGGAGCCTGACGGCTACAGACTATGGGGTCGCCAAGAGTCAGACATGACTGAGCGACTGAACAGCAACAAGCGGGCTATCTGCTTAGGCTCAAGGTGACCACAAGGGTCCTTATGAAGAAAGAGGGAGATGGGAGACTCAGCATCTTAAGATGCACCATGAGAAACTGAGCGTCGGTGTCCTTGAAGAGAGAAGAAAACGCCGGGAATCCAGGAACACAGCGTTCTCTGGAAGTTAGAAAAGACATGGAAACTTCTTCTTCCCTGGAGCCCTCAGAGGGGGCCAGCCCTGCAGGCTGCGAGACACTGTTTGGATTTCCAGCCTTCACAAGGGTGAGCTTTGCCCAGTGTCAGAAGGCAACATGTATTTGGTGGAGAGGAGGGAAGAATGGGGCTGCAGTTTGCTCAGGGAGGAAATTGCAACACTTAAGGAGAAGATACATGTCCAGGGTTTCAGCTCTGTGTGTTTCATCCCTCGTCATCATCTACGCCTTCATTGTGGATTCCGCGTGCCATCTTTCCTCTTGTTACTCTCAGCAATCATTTGAACGTGGAATAAAGCATCAGTAGACTTCTTAGAGGAAAAGAATCATCAAGCAACATTTAGCAACATGGAGAGATCTTGAAAACACAGCACCAAGTGGAAAAACACAACAGGGACTGTAGCATAAGATTGTTTGGGTGGCTGAAGATCATGTGTACACTGTGCCTCTTTCAAGGGTACATTTGTATCCAAGGACTTTGAATAAACACATCTGAATCTGTGCCTGGTATAGAAAGGGTCGTGGCCTAGATGAAGAGGAAAATGATGAAATGGAATAAAACAGGAGGGTCCTCGGATAGGCCAGTAATGACAAGGTGCCTCGATGTCCTCGACCCTCAGTAGAGGGAAACGTAGAGAGAGAACTGAAGTGAAGAGAATTTTCCCCAGTTCTCTTAACCAGTCTCTATTTCAAGCACACACATCCTGTCATGTTCAGAATCATCTGGATTTCAGTCGTTCTATAGGAACGAGGAGCTGAAGGGAATCCGATTGTCAAAACCCCTCTTTGCTGGAAGAGCAGAGGTTTGCAGGGAGATCTACTGATGGGATGGGATGGATCAGGTTTTCCAAAACGTCCTCAAACTGAGTAAAATATGCACACATATACACATCACCTCCGAATTCCCTGAAAGTGAACATGTTGGTCACTCAGCTGTGTCCAACTCTTTGCAACCCCATGAACTGTAGCCTGCCCAGCTTCTCTGTCCATGGGCTTCTCCAGGCAAGAATACTAGAGTGGGTTGCCATTCCCTTCTCCAGGGGATCTTCCTGACCCAGGGATCAATCCCAGGTCTCCTGCATTCCAAGCAGATTCTTTATCAATTTAGCAACCAAGGAAGCCCTTCTAAGGGCCAGAAAAAATATGAACAAAATGACAGCAGAACCGGGTGAAGGCAAGCATAAAAGCTGATACGCCAAAGTTTGGGCACAAATGAAAACTTTGGCAGCATCATTTTGGGACTAGATGTGGCCTTTGGGGGGCCTTGCAAAATGCTGTAGTTGAAGTCAAGCCTCTTGCATGAAACTAGGGCAATTGAAGGAACTATATATAGTTTCAGAGAAATGATGACTGAAAACAAACTGCCCACCTGCAAGGAAACCGAGATGATCTCTGGCCATTTCTGAAGGGAAAAGTCACCTCCTCTGAGGATGCAGGGTCCTGAGCGTGGCCTCTCATGGACCTGGAGCTCCACCGTGCTGCTCACCGCCTTGTGCTCAGGGAACCCCACCCCGGTCACTGCATGAGCGTCTCCAGTGAAATCCAGCAGATTTAAGGCAGATCTGCTAAGGGGAAAGTAACTCCTAATTCTGGACCCTGGGAAGATCCACTTGGACACGCACTGTGTGCTCACTCAGTCATATCTGACTCTCTGCAACCCCATGGACCATAGCCCCCCAGGCTCTTCTGTCTGTGGGATTACCTTGGCAAGAACACTGGAGTGGGTGTCCATTCCCTTCTCCAGGGGATCTTCCCGGCCCAGGGATCGAACCGAGGTCTCCTTCCAGCTCCCGCATTGATAGGCAAATGCTTTACTGCTGAGCCCCCTGGAAAGCCAGATATTGGACAGGTATTAGCTCACAACAAAAATAAATCACCACACCTTTACAGACACAAGTCTGTATGAGGGAAAATAGAAGCTGTGAGCGACTCTTCTCAATTCACAAAGACTTCACACACCATAAGGATCGGGCACACATATAAAATGACCAGGAAAATAGAGTCCAGGGAGGTTAAGAAAGAATTGATAACAGAATTTCCCAGAACTGATGAAAAGAAACGAAACCAAAGGTGCACAATGGCAAAACAAATTTAGATGACACCTTTAAAGGAATGAGAAAAACGAGCATCAGCCTAGATTTCTGCAGGTGAGGAGATGATGTCACGGGATCTAGGATGAAATAACAAGACTTTTTAGAAAAACAAAGACTGGAGAACTCACAACCCCTGATCCTTCCTAAAGAAACTGGTGGGATCGACTTCAGAGAGACCAAGCATCTCAGAGGAGGACCCGAAGAGCAGGTGACCTTGGGGCCCATGGGACTGTCCAGCCATCATGGGTTTGTGGAACAATAATTTAAACATCTGAAGAACTCACAATCCCTGATCCTTCCTAAAGAAACTGGTGGGATCGACTTCAGAGAGATCAAGCATCTCAGAGGAGGACCCGAAGAGCAGGTGCCCTTGGTGCCCTTGGGACTGTCCAGCCATCATGGATTTGTGGAACAATAATTTAAACATCCAGTTTATCGGATGAAATGGATGCTATGCAATCACATGGCCAGTAATAGCAGGGAAGCCAGATGGGGGTGGGATGGGAGTTTGCTAAGTTCTCTGTATTGTTAATGAGAAGAGCTGATATCCTGAATTAACTTTAGACGTATATTTTAATCCAGTATGCGTACATATATACATACGCATATATACATCTGTAAAATAAATGAGAACAGAAAAGCGAAGTAATACAGAAAGCAGGGTGACAAAGACAAAGTACAAACTGAGATGTTGGAAATAAATCTGAATATGTTAGTCATCACAAGGAATACATTTGCTAGGTAAAGAGATTTCCTGATGGAATTTTAGAAATCAGATTATGTGCTCTTTGCAAGAGATACGCCTAAAGCGCAGGAACATGGAAATGCTCAGGTAATTAACTGAAAAGTGTATGCAGGGCAAATAATGACCAAAAGAAATCTGACCTAGTAATATTAACATAAGAAAAAAAGGCTAAAAGGGGAAGACATTGCAGATGAAGGAGGTCATTATATCTTGATTTAAGTTTAAATTGCCTATGAGGGCATAAAAGTTCTAAATATTTATGGGTGTAATAAAATAGCCACAAAATATAAAAACAAAAATAGAATTACATGGCGATGCAGGCAAATTCATTAAGAGGCTTGGATATGAGCCATATAACTTGGTTAGAGATTGACAGGTCAGGCAGCGAATATTTAGTACAGATAGAAAGATTTAAACAACACAATTAACAAGCTGGATTTAATGGGCGTATAATAAAAACTCCACTCAATTGTGTGAGAATACCATTATTTTCATTGCTGCAAGGAACATTTACATAAATATCATGCCCTGGGCCAGAAAATAAGTCTAAATGAGTCTCAAAGAATTAAAATAAAAACCAGGCCACATTTTCTGATTATAATGCAGTCAAGTTGTACATCAAAGAGAGCACAATACTTTTGAAAACTGCCAGTATTAAGACATTGAAAAACTTCTGATTTATATGTCAAATATCTATTTAAGAAAAATCAGTACAGATCAAAAGAACACAACTAAGCAATAATAAAAACACCACCCATCAAACTATGGAGGGACAGTTCAGGTGAGGCTTACAAGGAAATTAAGAGAAATATACCAGGAGAGAAGCTCAGTTCAGTTCAGTTCAGTTCAGTCGCTCAGTCGTGTCTGACTCTGTGACCCCATGAATCGCAGCACGCCNTCTGCCCTCAGACGTTGGTTTCTCAGTTCTCAGGCCTTCCGACTTGACTAGGACTTACACCATCACCTCCCCACCCTCATCCTTAAGCCTTTGAACTTGGACTTAGACATATACCATTGGCTTCCCTAGTACTCAGGCCTTCAGATTGGGACTGAATTACCCCTCTGGCTTCCCTTGTTCTCCACCTTGCAAACACAGATCCTAGACTTGTCTGTCTCTATAATCACACGAGTCAACCCCTATAATAAATATATTTCTTTAACTGTATCTATTTCTATCCTATTGGTTCTCTGAGAACCCTGATGTCTTCCTTCATTCTTCCAGCTCCTGGATAAGCATGTGCCTACAGCTTCTTATGAAGGACACCTGGTAATTGTGTGAGACATGCTCACCTGGAAGACTGAAGGTAGAGAAGTAGACTCAGGCTCCAGTTTTGCCTTCCTCTCATTTAATTCCCTTCCATTGTGCCTTCCTCCTCTTGGGCTTCTGATTTCAGATCCAATACTAGTTGCAAAAGTCACAACCATGGCATAGACTGTTTAACAGGTTTCCATAACATAATAAAGCCTAGTTATTACAGTGTCTTCTTTATACTGTATTCCCTCATAGTGATTCTACCTTGCAGATCAAACTCTACCTAACACAATGGTAAGAGAGCTGCACCAAACTGCCAAGATGTGAATCTTAACTCTTTGTCTAGGCAGCTGTGTGACATCTGGGAAGTTTACTTAATCTCTCTGGGGCTCAAATTTCTTCATCTGGAGAGTTGAGATAAAAGTAATACTTGCTTCCTAGAATGTGTGATTAAATACGGTATCTGTGATGATTAAATATGTTATCACACGTAAAGCATTATGAACAGTGTCTGCTTATAAGTTTTCAGTAAATGATGAGAGTAGATTGACTAGCAGTATTAGAACCAGCTGGAGTGATATCAATGTGTACTAATGTGGGTAGTACACTTACCTGCATTTTATCTGAACTTTAGTAGGCAAAACACTTTAAAATAAGACTTTAAAATTATGAGACATAAGATGTAAGGCATTGGTTAATATTTGTTTGAAGAGAAAGCTCTTCAAACAGTAATAGCTCTATGCTGTCTTTAAATATAGGCCCTCAGTTCAGTTCAGTTCAGCTGCTCAGTCGTGTCTGACTCATCGCAACCCCATGAATGGCAGCACTCCAGGCCTCCCTGTGCATCACCAACTCCCGGAGTTCACTCAGACTCACGTCCATCGAGTCGGTGATGCCATCCAGCCATCTCATCCTCAGACGTCCCCTTCTCCTCCTGCCCTCAATCCCTCCCAGCATCAGAGTCTTTTCCAGTGAGTCAACTCTTCGCATGAGGTGGCCAAAGTACTGGAGTTTCAGCTTTAGCATCATTCCTTCCAAAGAAATCCCAGGGCCGATCTCCTTCAGAATGGACTGGTTGGATCTCCTTGCAGTCCAAGGGACTCTCAAGAGTCTTCTCCAACACCACAGTTCAAAAGCATCAATTCTTCAGCACTTAGCCTTCTTCACAGTCCAACTCTCACATCCATACATGACTACTGGAAAAACCATAGCCTTGACTAGATGGATCTTAGTCGGCAAAGTAATGTCTCTGCTTTTGAATATGCTATCTAGGTTGGTCATAACTTTTCTTCCAAGGAGTAAGCGTCTTTTAATTTCATGGCTGCAGTCACCATCTGCAGTGATTTTGGAGCCCTACCTCTTCCAAAATAAAACACCTCTTCCTGGTTTTTTTTTTTGGACTATAGACATGACATTTGGAAAATATGTGTTATAAAATTTCAAAAATACATATAAATATTTTTTCTACATGATCTTGCATTAGAAATAGTAGTGAAAATTATGCTGCTTTAAGAAAAGCCTTCAAAAATGAAGGGACATGTGGAAAAGCAAAATCAGTATTTCCACCAAAGATATCTATATTTCTAGCACACACTAGCAATGAAGAGTTAAATATCAAAATATTTTTAAATCAGTACATTAAGTATACTTTAGAAGNGATCTTGCATTAGAAATAGTAGTGAAAATTATGCTGCTTTAAGAAAAGCCTTCAAAAATGAAGGGACATGTGGAAAAGCAAAATCAGTATTTCCACCAAAGATATCTATATTTCTAGCACACACTAGCAATGAAGAGTTAAATATCAAAATATTTTTAAATCAGTACATTAAATATACTTTAGAAGCTTAATTTTCTGACTATAATCAATTTATAGATTTTAATTCAACATTTCTTAATAATCATTTTCTGCTGAAGAATGAAGGTTGAAATGAACATGACCTCTATAGAAGGAAAATTAAGCTATAGAAAACAAAGGAAGCCAGTATATAATAATAGTAGAAGACCCAGGTTTGGTCGCTGGGTCAAGAAGATCCCCTGGAGAAGGGAATGGCTACCCACTCCAGTATTCTTGCTAAGATAATTCTATAGACAGAGGAGCCTGGTGGGCTACAGTCCATGGGGCTGCAAAGAACTGGACATAACTGAATGACTTTCACACACATACACAGACTCCAAATCAGGGGCATTAAGTTTCATTCACAAGGTCATTCATTGGTCCATTCAAGGACTGTTTTTTGAAGGCCTATCCCACTTTACCCCAGCTCTTCTGTTGGCTAGTCCTGACTCCTTCATTTTAGCAGTTGAAATTAAATAATTCACTGTGGTCCATTTGTGCTCTGACATCTTATGATTCTTCACAATCTTTAAATTGCATATGTGGGATACTCTTGTGAAGCCCCAGGACAAATATTTCATAGATAAGTTTGAATTGAGCACAGTAACTGGCTATCTCCAAATTATATTTTAAAATAAAACTTTAGGATTCACCAAATCCCTTCAAGGAAAAGAAGGATTGATTATTCTGGGCTGTGTAGAGTCAGTGAAAACTTGACAAATTCTTAGAGCTCAGTTCAGTTCAGTTGCTCAGTCATGTCTGACTCTTTGTGATCCCATGGACTGCAGCAAGTCAGACTTCCATGTCCATCACCAACTCCCAGAGCTTACTCAGATTCATGTCCATCGAGTCAGTAATGCCAGCCAACCATCTCATCCTCTGACATCTCCTTCTCCTCCTGCCCTCAGTCTTTCCCAGCAACAAGGTCTTTTCAAGTTTCAGTTCTTCTCATCAGGTGGCCCAAGTATTGGACTTTCAGCTTCAGCATCAGTCCTTCCAATGAATATTCAGGACTGACTTCTTTTAGGATGGACTGGTTGAATCTCTTTGCAGTTCAAGGAACTCTCAAGAATCTTCTCCAACAACACAGTTCAAAAACATCTATTATTTGTTGTTCAGTGTTCTTTATAGTTCAACACTCACATCCATACATGACTACTGGAAAAACCATGGCTTTGACTAGACAGACCTTTGTTGGCAAAGTAATGTCTCTGTTTTTTACTATGCTGTCTAAAAAAGATGGTCTTAGATTTTCTTGCAAGAAGCAAGCATCTTTTAATTTCATGGCTGCAGTCACCATCCGCAGTGATTTTGGAGCCCCAAAAATAAAGTCTGACACTGTTTCCACTGTTTCCCCATCTATTTGCCATGAAGTGATGGGACCGGATGCTATGAACTTAGTTTTCTGATGAGTTTTAAGCCAACGTTTTCACTCTCCTCTTTCACTTTCATCAAGAGGCTCTTTAACTGTTCTTTGCTTCCTGCCATAAGGGTGGTGTCATCTGCATTTCTGAGGTTATGGACCTAACATTCCAGGTTCCTATGCAATATTGCTCTTTACAGCGTTGGACCTTGCTTCTGTCACCAGTCACATCCACAACTGGGTGATGTTTTTGCTTTGGCTCCATCCCTTCATTCTTTCTGGTGTTAATTCTCCACTGATCTCCAGTAGTATATTGGGCATCTACCGACCTGGGGAGTTCACCTTTCAGTATCCTATCTTTTTGCCTTTTCATACTGTTCATGGAGTTCTCAAGGCAAGAATACTGAAGTGGTTTGCCATTCCCTTCTCCAGTGCACCACATTTTGTCAGAACTCTCCATCATGACCAGTCCATCTATGGTGGCCCTGTGTGACATGGCTCATGGTTTCACTGATTTAGACAAGACTGTGGTCGATGTGATCAGTTTGATTAGTTTTCTGTGATTGTGGTTTTCATTCTGTCTGCCCTCTGATGGAAAGGATAAGAGGCTTATGGAAGCTTCCTGATAGGAGAGACTCATCAGGTACAAAGAAACAGAAAAAAACAGAGCTCTCCATTGTCCTGTAATTAGTCTTCAAATATGATGTACTGTTCCCCACCTCTGGGTTACAAAGTAAAGCTCTGCTATATTTGGAAGAAGCGTGCACGCACGCGCGCACGCACACACACACACACACACACACACACAGAGAAAGGAATTAAACCATATACATTGAGAAGGATTTTCTACCTCATTGTTTCACTGACACTATGTCCATGACTTTTAGCCATGTGGTTCTTCAAGAAAGAAGAAGCAATCAAGTGATATTGGATTTTATTTATTCTTATTTTCAATCTTTGTGGAAACATGGAGAGATCATGGGGTGTTGGATAACTCCTGGAATATAAATGAAGATTCTTTCTTATGCAACAGAAATAAAAACCAGTTAGAAAACAAGTAATCTTGGCGTTAGATGATTTTACCAATAAGTGAATCCTGCCTGAGATTTCTTCTCTGTTCATTTTAAAGACAAGGTTAGCTCATGTGGGGGTCTTTCCACATTTATCTCTGCACTTCAGCTGCTTAAACAGTCTAAATGGAGTTTGGCTATTGCCAGGGGAAGAATTTGGTTTAGCTAAACAATTGTCAGATTTCATAAAAGATATTTAACCCAAGCTGTTACAGTATTTACCATTTTCTTTAAGAAGTCAGCAATGAAAGATGAGACAACCTTTGGAAATGGATATGACTTTTAATTACTTTTAGATCATGATTAAATTAATTTGAAATCTTTAACCCCTAGGTATGAATTAGGGAAAAAGTTAACCATTGTAGCTTGTTAATGGTAATCAATACACCAGCTTTATAAATAGCATTTGGTACAAAAGAATCACAGGTAAGAATTTAAGCACAAGAAAGAAAGTTAAATTATTAACCAAAAAAGCTTCCATTTACTGAAGTTAAATTATTGCAAAAAACCTGCCTTTTATGCTACTCTGATAGTTTAAGTGAAAACTGTCAGATTGCTCAAATCTTAAAACTGAAAAAAAATAGAGCCAAGTTAATATTTTGTGGTTTACATAATACACATATTTGTCATGGAAAATAGAGTTACACCTAAAAGTAAATTAAAATGGCATTTATACATTATCATTATCACAAAATGTGATACTAAAAGGGCACTTAAACTTGCATTAGACTCCATATTCATTAACAGCTATCCCAAAGATACGTGTACCATTGCCTTAAATACAAATGAGAGCATTTTTGAACAAAGGAAAGTAAACTGGATGCAGAAAAATGCATCCAGTGATTCGCTGACATGTATTTGAGAACAGAATATATTTTCTTTCTATGTTATTAATACCATTGCTATGCTAAGTTTTTTCAGTAGCTTTTCGAAGATTTATCCAAATTAGATTAGATTTTTGACCACATTTTTGTACACAGACTTCAATCTGGTGTTAAGGATATCAGTTAGGACTAGATGAAACACCCCACCCTCCCTTGCTTGACAATTGATGTCTTTTCCAAAAATGTAATAAACACCATCTAGTTGAAAATATGTATGCTAATGAGAATGGAAAAATTCAGCAAAATTGAGAGATGAAGCAGTTTGGGCAGTACAGATAGAGTGCTTCAAAACCAAGGAGGTGGAATTGAGACAAGTGGCCTGAACATTTGATTCAACCCTCAACTCTGGAATTTTATGACCTGAGGAAGTGTGCTGAGAGATTTAAAAATATTGTTAAAACAGCATATAGAATCGTAGGTATTTTCCACATTCATTTTATGATTTTATAAATTTGAGGCAAGAAAGGTGAATCACCGCATACATACATATATACTGCTTACATACATATACGCTGCATACATACATATAGGCTGCATACATATGCATGAGTGCGCTGTTGCTTAGTCGTGTCTGATTTTTCTGTGACCCCATGGTCTGTAGCCTGCCAGGCTCTTCTATCCATGGGATTTCCCAAGCAAGAATACTGGGAGTGGGTTGCCATTTCTTTCTCCAAGGGATCTTTCCAACCCAGGGATCAAATCCGCATCTTCCTTACCTCCTGCATTGGCAGGCATATCCGTGTGTGTGTGTGTGTGTGTGTGTGTGTGTGTGTGTGTGTACACACAGAGAGAAAGAGAGACGGAGAGAGACTGACTGATTTTAAGGAGCTGACTTACATTATTGTGGAGGCTGGCAAGTCCAAAATCCATGAGGTAGGCCATAAGCCTGGAGACCCCGGGAAGAACAGATGTTACCGTTTGCTGGCAGAATTTGATCTTTCTCTGGGGAAGATCAGTGTTTTTCTTAAGATCTTCAAGTGATTAGATGAGGTCGACCCACATCTTAGAGAATAATCTGTTTTCTCAAAGTTTATTGATTTAAATGTTAATCTCATCTTAAAATACCCTTACAGTGACATCTTGACATGATTGACCAAATACCTGCGTACCTGTTGGTCTAGTCAAGTTGACATGGAAAATTAATCAGCATGGGGGCCATTTTAGAAAGCTTTAGAGAAAACAGATGCCATGGCGCTGGCTTTTAAATAAGAGTAAATTGGATGAGGATAGGGAAAGCAAAGTTCTTGCAAAGAAACAGGTTTTATATAATAATAAAGCATCTTAAAATGCTGGGTAAACTGTGATAAGTGATCTTTCAAACGATTAACTGAAATGGCACACAAAAAAAATAGGGAAAATTCCCAAAGGATAAAGATGAAAAGACAACTGCCAAAAAAAAAAAAAAAAGGCTAAAATGGATCTCTGTTTGGCCATTCTCAGGATGTTTAAAGATTCAAAGATTTGGGAAACAAAAAAATAGAGAAAAATCTTTACCCATAAAGTAGAAAAATTGACGTGGTCACTAGATATAATGGAATAAATTAATGAATTAGCCTCTAAGAAAGTTTTGCCAACTTATCAGGAGGAACATGTCTTTTCTGTTCTAGGCACAAAAGATGATATAAAATAAAATACCCTTGTCAAAAATATACTACCTACGACTTGACATTGGACTTGGAATGTATAGTACATGCATGGTCCAGGAAATGTTGAGCAAAGCAGTTAGCATAAAAATGTTTAACACGTGGGAACCTGACAAAAACTAACACAGATATTCCTCCAGTAATAAGTCATCAGCAAATACAAGAGGAGAACATAACCACAGGAAAAACAGTTAGTGGAAAAATATCAGAATTAATAGTAGAAATATATGCTAGATTTTTCTATTGCTGTATATAAACATTATTATGTAATATTAATATTAGTAAAAAAGTTGGAATCAAATCACTCTACCAGTTAAAAAAATTAAAGCAATGTTAGACACTGGCTTAATAAGATAATAGCAAATACAATAATGACCAAGTCTGGGAATTAGAATGTCTGAAATATAAAGACGAAATGAGGTCAGGGAACCTTTGTGAAGACTGTATTGTTTAGGCATATACTAAAAATATTCACCACCCCTCTAACCACAGTAATATTATTGTAAGTAAAAGGAGTTTACTAAGATATCTTTTGTTGTTGTTGTTCACACTCTAAATCATGTCTGACTCTTTGCAGCCTCGTGGACTGCAGCAGGCCAGGCTTCCCTGTCCTTCACCATCTCCCAGAGTTTGCTCAAACTCATGTCCATTGAGTCAGTGATGCCATCCCACCATCTCATCCTGTCCACCCTCTTCTCCTTTTGCCTTCAGTCTTTCCCAGCATCAGGGGCTTTCCCAGGGAGCTGGCTGTTTGCATCAGGTCAAACTATTTGAGTTTCAGCTTCAGTCCTTCCGAAGATATCTTATATGGTAGGAATTTTAAGTACACAGCATTATGATCAATGAAGATTTAATGACACATATTAAAAAATACAATTGAAAAATAACAAAAACTAAATAAGTTGAAAGTTTAGTTTAATTGTTATTCATAGAACGTGTTAAAGAGAAAAATTTTTCTGGCAAAAAGTCACATACTAAAAAAGGAGCAATTATTTAACCTTATATTTTATTAAATTGTAGTATAACTGATTTACAATGTGTTAATTACTGCTGTACAGCCAATTGATTCAGTTATACATAAATACACATTATTTTTTACATAAATCATTTTCCATTATGATTTGTTATAGGATATTAGCTAATTCTCAAAAGGACAAGTCACTTAAATAATGTAGAAGAAAATAAATGCTAACTACAAGAGTTTATATTATCAAAACTGATACAAGTAAAATTAGAAAATATTAATGACTCTATGATCACTTAAATTTTATCTTGAGCAAAATATTTATTCATAAGATTTGTCAGGTTAGCTTTTCATTGTATTGGGCTAGTCTTACCGTCACACCAATACCTAGGAAGGACAGACCAAGAGGGAAAAGTTACACACTAGTAATATCAATTAGCAGCCATTTAGATGTAAGTAAAATATTATTGGATCAATCCTGTGTTATAGCTTAAAAACATGTGATTATGTTGGGCTGAGTCATTCAAGAGTAAGGATGGCTGACCCTTAAAACACTCTATCCATGTAACAGCACATTAACTGATTACTGTAAGAAAGATTTTATCATAAAAGAGAAAAAGAATTTGATAAGACTTCCACACACATTTACATAAAAACAATAAGAATTTGTTTATTCTTATTCAACAATAAGAATTTGTTTAATTTTAAACTTTCTAATAGCTGTATTTAAAAAAAGTTGGAAACAGATGAAATTAAAATAATAGTGTATTTTATTTAATCCAAATAGAAAATATTATGATTTCAACAAATTATCAAAGCAAAAAAACCTCTATGAGATATTTTGCATTATGAAAAAAGTGAGTTTTGTTCATGAAGTTCTTTTTGTATTGGTCAAATCCTGCTTATTTAACTTATATGCAGAATACATCANCTTCAAAACAGATACTTCTATGGGTTTTGAGTTCCAATTTAGTTAACATTTTTTGCCTTTTGATTTGTATGCTTACCACCACATAATATGTCAATGTTCCTATAAAATGTGTTATACTTGTTTTTCTAAGACTGTCTTACTTGAATTTTAGTCTACTTGAATACACATGATTCATTACACTTCAGAAAGAACTAGTGGCATGCACCCCCCACCAAAGAAGAATATAAAAGTCTTTTTTGTTAACGTGAAGATGAGCTGTTAGCTGTGTGTATGTTGACTTTTCACCCCTAATTTAGTGCATTTTCTGAATGCTATTCAAACTTACACTTGAAAGTAATGAATAGTTCCTTTCATTTTATAAGTTGGTCCTGCTCTGAGTGCTTTTAGCAAACTCTGCCTTTAGAGAAAGTGGACTTGATTTAATAGAAATTGAGGCAGGGTACACAGAGAAGTTAGAGAAAAGGTTTCTAAAAAAAGAAACTGTAATTTACCATTTTGATGTTTATCTGAAAAAGTACTTCATTTTAGTACAAGAGGGAAGAAAACACTTACAGAGAGGCCATTATGATCCCAACATTTTAACTAATAAANTGCCTTTAGAGAAAGTGGACTTGATTTAATAGAAATTGAGGCAGGGTACACAGAGAAGTTAGAGAAAAGGTTTCTAAAAAAAGAAACTGTAATTTACCATTTTGATGTTTATCTGAAAAAGTACTTCATTTTAGTACAAGAGGGAAGAAAACACTTACAGAGAGGCCATTATGATCCCAACATTTTAACTAATAAAGTCCCATCAGTATTTTTAAATATTTTTAATTTTTAAATATTTTTAATATTTAAATGGTGACTAACCAAAGTTTATAAAATGAATAAGTCAAGTAGAAAATATGAAGCATAAAATTAATGATCTTCCTAAAGGTCTCAGATTGCAGCCATCCTTTTAATGCCAGTGTTCACCAGTTTAAGAAGTTCCTTCCTTAAAAGGATTCATCCTGATATGCTTCAATTATATAGCAAAGTTATTTTTTTCCCTCTCTCTTCTTGTACTTCTTTCCCTTGCCCATAAAAACTTATCTATCACTTTTGTTTTTCATAGAATGAACAATAAGTGGCACTATTTTTCTTAATCTCTAAACCCCTATCTTCAAACCATTTCTCTAAGATAGGACCCCATATCACCATGACAGCTTTTATGGAAGGGTTAAGCATTATCATTTTCTACCTCATTTCCTCCTGCAGGACACCTTGACATGAGAAAATAAGTTCATACAGCAAGTTAATTCATTTAAGTACTTTGCAGGCCGTCGACAACTGACTCTTCTTGGAAGGCCCATTAACAGGGAGAGATGCTCTAAATCAGACTTTCTATGGGGACCACACTGAAGTTAGTTTACAACTCAAGAAGCTGGAGGTTAATACCTGTTCCTAAAATTTTCCAAGCAAGAATCTGCTCACCTCTGGGTGAGGTTGCAGGACTTTCTGAGTCTCAACTGAACACTTGTTCAAAGACATAAACAGGAAGTGTGCATACGTGCTTTTTCGCTCAGTCATGTCCAACTATTTGCAGTGCCACGGACGGAGTAGCTTGCTAGGCTCCTCTGTCCACAGGTTTTCCTAGGCAAGAACATGCAAATGGGCTGTCCATTTCCTACTCCAGGGGATCTTCCTGATCCAGGGCTCCAACCCATGTCTCCTGTGGCTCCTGCTTTGGAAGGCGGATTATTTACCACTGAGTTACCTGGGAAGTAAGAATCAGCTCTCCTCTGGGCTAGCCAGGACTTGCTGAGTCTCAACTGAATACTTGTTCAAAGACTTAAGCAGGAAGTAATTCTACAAGACTATGAAAGCAAGGGCATTGCCATTAAGCAAATCCAGATTTGAGTCTTGACTCGGTTTTCTTTTTCTCTGTAAAGTATGAATCATCCTTGACAAAGTTCATTAGGAATGTAACATGAGTTCATTTATGGAAAATTTCAGTAAAGTGCTTGACAACAAGAAACTAAATTGCAGCTTTTTTTTGATATTTTCATTTACAGCTAAGCCATCTAACCTTGGGACAGTCAATTCATCCAAGCATCAATTCCACATCTACAAAATGAAATTACAACACCAAGTTCATAAGTTATGGTTGTGAGTGTGATGATTAAATGAGGCAACAGCAGTACTTATATATCCTAAACCTCAAGTGAATATGTGTATTGTTAAGTGCTGTAAAGGACACAGAATCATACAAGTTTAAAAAATTATTTAAAGAGCTTTGAATATTAACATTTATAATAATCACCAGTTAATCAGAGAATTTATTAGCAAAAGCTTGGAAATAATTTGAACTCAGGCTCAGATCGTAGCTCTTTTATTTATTTGCTATATGTATCTGAGTAAAACGTTTGATTTCTTTACTCCTCAATTTTCTCATTTTGAAATGGAGGAAACTGATTTTTCGATAGATAAGTCAGTGAGAAGAATGCAGTAATTAATGACAATATACATAAGGAATACGACTTAGAGCTCAACCCATAATCATAATAAAAATAAGGGTAACAATAGCTAACGTGTCAATAGTCGTGGGCAGATATGAGATTTGAACCATAAAGAAGGGTGAACACGAAAGAATTGATGCTTTTGAACTCTGGTCCTGGAGGAGACTCTTGGGAGTCCGTTGGACTGCAAGGAGATCAAGCCAGTCAATCCTAGAGGAAACCAGCCCTGAATATACATGCATAACCAGCATTTCTATGCAATAGGTAGCATTACACATCACCACCGTATAACCAGACATACTGGCTANATGCTTTTGAACTCTGGTCCTGGAGGAGACTCTTGGGAGTCCGTTGGACTGCAAGGAGATCAAGCCAGTCAATCCTAGAGGAAACCAGCCCTGAATATACATGCATAACCAGCATTTCTATGCAATAGGTAGCATTACACATCACCACCGTATAACCAGACATACTGGCTAAATACGTGTGTCTATTAAGGAACAAACACATAATTATTAGAGACATTTCCATTTTCAGGTCTCTTGATGCATGCCTGAGTGCTCAGACTTGTCAGACTCTTTGTGACCCCATGGACTGTACCCCAGCATGTTTGTCTGTCCATGGAATTTTCCAGGCAAAAATACTTGAATGGGTTGCCATTTCCTCCTCTAGCAGATTTTCTCTTATCATAATTTACCCCATAATATACGGTACATGCATAAATTTAGATTTTTTGATTTATTTCGTTTCTTGGGCAAAATACTAAGTTAAAGATGGTGCAAAGATAAGGTGATCTTTTTTCTACTTTCCGGTTTTTTTCTACTCTGAAAAACTCTTGTGTAATGATCTCACCTTGCATTATTAACACTAAGCATGTGTTTTGATTTCCCTACAAGTCTCCACACTCATTGAAATCAGGGGCTGTTTCATACATCACTATTTATACTTCACCTGACTGGAGAATTGCCTTCCGTTTTGTAAAGGTCAACAATTTGCCAGGGATTAAACAAGTGATTGAGGGCACACCTGTGACTCTCGTACACAGTGGTGAGGGCACTTTTGGATGGAAAGTGTTCTTTCCTCCATTAAAATACGAAACACCGAAAGAGCTTTTTCTCTTTTTTATTTCCTATAATACTTCTTCATGGCCCCTTTGAAATCCCTTTAATTTGGCACAGATACCGGTTTATGGAGATTGAGAGCACCCTTCTCCCTTTGCAGCATGAATTTTTGAGTTTGTTTGGGTCGGGACTGCTTGTTGCATTGATTGTTGCTTCAGTTTTAGCTAGTGATCTGTACACAGGCCACGTAACGTATGCTCAGTAACGGAGTGTGTCGGGTGTGAAGAGCCAAGGCATTAGGCAGTGTGCTCAGCAAAGCCTCTCCAGGTCGTGCACTGGGCTTGGCTGGATCTGAGAGAGGCCAGACCTCTACAAAGAGAGCCCTTGAGATGCATTTTCTTGCGCTCTCTTTGTTTGCATTCTCTGATGTTTGCAGATGCTGTGTGACTCTTTTGATTGATTCCATTTGGTTGGTTCAATGAGCACGCCCAACAGGCTTTGTTCTCTGTGAGTTGAGATAGCAAGAAACTATAATGAAATGCTTCCACCTGCACATAAAGATCTTATCATATGTTACAGCCAACTTTATCGTGTTCAATGCTGATGGATTTTCTGAGACTTGTTAGCTATTAACAAAATGCCTTTTTAAATCCTCTACAAAGTTCGTAAACATCAAATGTCTATTGTCCATTATCTACACATAATCTTCCCCCCACCAAAAAATCAGTCTTTTATATCTTACATTCAGTTATATAGATGTGGCAAATAAATTTTGATTAACAATTATCTGAAACATGGCCTGATTTTTGCATGTGATTTTTANAAATGTCTATTGTCCATTATCTACACATAATCTTCCCCCCACCAAAAAATCAGTCTTTTATATCTTACATTCAGTTATATAGATGTGGCAAATAAATTTTGATTAACAATTATCTGAAACATGGCCTGATTTTTGCATGTGATTTTTATGGTGAATGGTTTACAGAATATAACTCATTTCAAACAACTAATCAGCTAAGGATGACTTTTACATTTTGCAGATAGATTGTTATAAATTTGAACAATTTATACACTTATTTGACTATTACCAGAGGAGAGTTTTCTGTACTTTAAATTACAAGTGAAGTGAAAACAGAATCCATCAATTTTATTTACTTAAAATCATTCTCTATCAAACTCTTCCTCAATTGTATTAACTCTTGTAAAAATTAATATATATATAATTTATATATATATAATCTATTTATATATATAAACTTATTTATGGCTTCATTGTTACACATAGGCTTTTCTTTTTTTAATAAAAGCTCATTTTATAAACTTTCCTTTCCCCTAATCTATAGAGCTTGTATCTGAAGGTATTTATTATTTTATATTTATTTATTTTACAAGCACGCTCTAGGCCACGTGGGCTTTAGTACTTGTGACANATAATTTATATATATATAATTTATTTATATATATAAACTTATTTATGGCTTCATTGTTACACATAGGCTTTTCTTTTTTTATAAAAGCTCATTTTATAAACTTTCCTTTCCCCTAATCTATAGAGCTTGTATCTGAAGATATTTATTATTTTATATTTATTTATTTTACAAGCACGCTCTAGGCCACGTGGGCTTTAGTACTTGTGACACATGGGCTCAGTACTGGAGACACATGGGCTCAGTACTGGTGACACGTGGGCTCAGTACTTGTGGCTCCCGGGCTTTGGAGCACAGGCTCAGTAGTGGTGGTGATGAGCTTAGTTGTCCCACAGCATGTGGGATCTTCTGGACCAGGGATCCAAACTGTACCTCCCGCTTTGACAGGCAGATTCTTTACCACAGAGCTATCAGGGAGCCCCCTTAATTTCTTAGTTATGTTGTTTCCTTACTTAGAATCATTTCTTCAAGAATTGACTTTTTTAAAAAACTATTGCTGAGATTTTTTTCAAGTCCATTGATTAAACTTTCCTCAATCTAATTTTTAGTAATTTGTTATTAGAAAGTCTTTAATCCTTGTCACAATTATTTTTTTAATAAAAATTCATTTTATAATTTTTTCTTTTTAGTGGTAATTGAATAGACAGGCAGAAATACATCGGAGTTGTCCTAATCTATAAAGATAGTACATGAAGATACTTATTAAAAATGTTTTTTACAGATGCTGTAACTATACAGATACTTTGCCAAGGATGAAATAAAATAAGCCAACAGATGCATACCAGACATATGAAATTACAGTGAGAAATTAAGAATGATCAAACCAGTTGGTTCACTATGCTTTGTTTATTAAATTAACAAAAATACAGAATATTTATGGATCAGTTTTAGGCAGACCAGGAGTTTGTGAAATAATTTTTAATATACCAACCAAGGTTTACATAGGAAAAATGATGTGTAAGAGCAGATTTTCAAAGTTGATAAGACTGGCTCATCTTACCAGGAAACTGACAAAGCTATAGAACACAAACGGGATTTTGGCTGATAATACTGTTTGGAGGGTCACAGGAACCTAACCCCCGATTTCCCTCAGTGGCAATAGATTAGTATTTACCAATTCAGCATTCACAGGAACTTTATAGCGCACACCTACCATCGGTGATAAGAAGCAACTCTCTGTGTGTGTATATTAAAGGAAATGTTGACAATATTAAGTTAAATATTGCTTTACTTCTCATACTTCTCTTATTCAAGTAGATTAAGAGTCTAATTACTTCACAATGGCCATTAGAATAGGAGGGCTGAAGCATTAAAAAAAAGCATATAAATATATATGCAATTTTAACATGAGTCTCTCTTTTTCCATTTGTATTAAAATTACATCAATTTATTGATTTTTTAAAAAGATATGTGTGAGGTAGCTTATACTAAATAGAAGTTTAATTCCAGGATTGCAAGGGAACATTACAGAAAAGCATTTGATTTGGTAAGATTAAGTACCACTGAGGTAGAGTGTTCACATTTTTCAGAGAAGTCAAAAGCTCTCTAAATTATAATTAAGAATTTAGAATATGATTCTAGTCAGACAAGAAGGCCATTAGAGAAAGATTATTTAATAAAAGATAATGGAGGAATTGTTAATCATTTGGAAATAGCATAGTTAAATACCTAATACATAACATATATCAAAATAAATTTCATAGGAAATTGATGTACATGTATAATCTGAAATAAGTATAGGAATTATTCAAAAACATTTTTTAAATGACAAAAATTCTAAATACCACAGAATCTCCAAAGGAAGACTTTGTATAACAAATTCAATGCGCTCACAAAAACTACTGTAAACAAACCTGAAAGATACAATGGGACGTGAGGAGAGTTTTCATGGCTAGATTAAGAGAGAGTAGGTGGAGGGTTCAGGAGGAGAATTGAAAAGTCAGTAGGAGATCTGTACTCCTACGATAAGTACATTGTCACAGCGTTTCTGAAACGTTAGCCACATACATCAAACATTTTAGAAATGTTCATCAAGCAAATCCGCATTTCAGGATGCGTCTCAAGGAAAGAATGAAGTGCACACTATGCGCACACCGGAGCGCTCCGCACATACGAGTCACACACATGCCATCCTTTTCACCTTTGCCTATTATAGTGCATCCTCACTCTACCACTAGGCAAGGTAAGTTTTAGCAATCAAAAAGTTACTGAATAAAATTGTTGATCTATTTTATTTTAGGAAAGCTAAAAGATGGAAATATCAGACAAGAAGGCGGAGGAGCAGAAGGAAGAGAAGAAGAGGACAAAGGAAGATGGGGAGGAGGTGGAGGAGGGGGAGGAGGGGCCAGGAACAGAGGATGGGGAAGAGGCAACAGCAGCAGAGCCAGCTGGAAACCTACCGCGTGTTCAGAATGAGCGTGGACAGGTTTCCTTAGCAGGTGTAAGAGAAACTGAACAAACAACTGCAGGTAGTGAGCTTAGGACAGCCACCTAACTCAGGAATGTTTTAAAAATTAAAATTCCAGATACCATGTAGATTAATCATAACTGAATGCATGATCCTTCCAGTATCTGACGTGCAAATTATGGGTTTCCATCGATATATGTGATTCTTTAATTAAGCTTATCCAATAAATATTGATCTGCATTTCTACTTGAATTATGCATTTCTGGATTTTTAATGTTTTTAAAAACATAAGGCAAGTATTTTTGCAACAAACATATAACAAAATGCCCTTCTAGGAGAGTATGGAACACACATTTATATTATCACTGAGTATTAATATTATGTAAGTTGCACTTATTTAATACTCAAAACAGGTCTAAATTTTGCTCTAAATTTTCAAATTCAAAGAAAAAAAAATAAAGTGCATGAGCCCATGATGTTATCAAGAAAAGAATATGCCATTTCAATTCTTACCAAACCAGTAAATCTTACTTTTTCTTCTTCTTTTCTTTCTATTTTTGAGGTAACAAACTTAAATCTGGGGAACCACTACGATAGAGTTTCAAACTATCTTGTTTTGATGGAGGTTTTATTTTTATTCTGCTTTTGCTGGGGCTCAATGATGCTCTATTGAATCTTATATTTTTCTTTGTATCACTGAGAAATAAAATGTATCAGATGGACTATAAGTGCAGTTTTATGAGGAAAAGAAACTATATGAAATTGACACTTTCATTCTCAACATATCTCTTACTGTTGTTATTTTGAGCCATAAGTCTGTTTGTTCTACACAGGAACAAGCTGTTTTTGCTGTTGCAAGAACTCAAGAGTCAATATAGTTACAGGAGAGTAAGTAGAATTGTATACCTCCTTGCACATCATGGACTAAATTGTCAATGAAGTAATTCCTAAGAAGCTTTATTATTAGTCCCTGTGTGAGAAGCAGAAAGAACAGCTTGATTTTTCAGGTCCCAGACTGAGTCTCTACTGCTGACAGTTACTGCAATCACCTTTTTTTTTCCTACATAAATATAAAACATTACTGTAAAAGTCATTGAAAGAGAATGAATACAGACCCCACAATCATATTTTCACTGCAGTGCTTTCTGGACCAAATGCACTTGAAGAAATACTTCTTTTTCTTCCTTCATACTGTTATTCTGTGTATCTCTTAAAAATGGTTTTCTTCATTTCTTGCATTGGCACAACTGTTGAATTCTAGTGGCAGGGAATCCATTCTCCAAGCACTTTATTTTTCAAGGTAATAGATGTGGGTGTTCTAAGTCCACCCACCTATCACATACGTTTTCAAGTAAAAGTTAGTAAAACTCTTGCACGTATTTTTTGATATGTTTCAGGATTCATATGGAATGACTGAGTCACTGAGTTTTTCTTCTATCTACTAGAAATGACGATATATTTCTTTAGTCAAGTTTAATACCCTAAATGAGGCTCTTCATTTTCACATGCTTAGTTTTTAAAGTTCAGAACTACTCTGAACACTTGTCTAATCCATACAAAAATCTTGACTGATTAAAATAAATTGACTTGTGTGTGTGCTACTGTATTTCATAAAAATACCGATGACAATTTTGAGAAAAATTTAAATTCTCAATGTTTATATGAGTACCTCTACCACCAGCAGGGTTTCTCTGGTGTCTCAGATGATAAAGTGTCTGCCTGCAGTGTCTTACTTGGGTTCGATCCCTGGGTTGGGAAGATCCCCTGGAGAAGGAAATGGCAACCCACTCCAGAACTCTTGCTTGGGAAATCCCATGAATGGAGGAGCCTGGTGGGCTACAGTCCATGGGGTCAGACACAACTGAGTGTCTTAATTTTCTTTCTCTTACCACCAACGTGTGGTTAGTATTTCTGTTTTGAAGCACTCTGACAAACGCACTGTAAAAAAAACAATAAAACCTTGTTTATTGCCCAGTTTGAATGAATGATGTATAGATAATGATTCAGAAACATGTTTTGCCACCCAATGGCCTTTCCTTTCCTTGTATAAATCCTACCAAAGCAGTTTAATCTAATTGACATGCAGTGATAAAAACATCATTTGGGATTAGCTCAAAATTTCTCCTTCTGCCATATAACACACTCCATGTTCATATACTTTTAGCGACATCCATTAAATGCTCTAGTTCTCCTACCTATCACTGGAAAGACAGAAAATCAGCAGTTTGAGGCACTCAATCTAGACCTTCTCTGAAAAACAGAATAACTTACTGTCCATGCTCGTATGTATAATGCTGCCCAACAGTAAGCAAGGTATGCCATTTTCCAGAGATGCTGGGCATACTGGAGTGAATCATTTTACTAAAGGCACCACAAGTAGCTGAAATAGTTAATGGAAGTCCCAAGGACCTAACATCTCAGACAGCAATTTATCTATGGGGAAAATCTGTGTAAATATTTACAATTCATAGAGCCAAAATAATAATTAGACTGTAGTGTGCATAGGCATTATACAAGTTGTAAAGGTAAGACCCTGAGAGAGATCCCCTCTCATTGACTGGCAAGATTATGTCCTGTAGTTACAGAGGAATGTGTGGTATGGAGCCCATGTGAAATCATGAAATCCATGTTTTCAAGTAACTCAGACCATGCAGATTTCAGGTTGTTTTTACACCTGGTTGAAATATTATTTTTGGATTCTTTTAAATGCCTAATTTAAAAGCTGAACAGCAATTTGGCCTGTAAAACAGCACTGTTATTATAACACTGTGATGAGATAAGATTAAATGAATCAGAAATGATACATTAATTCCACATTACAATATGCACGGGTTTAAACATCAGGAGGGTGAATGTTCTTGGGCTTTAATCAAGGATTTGTTCCAAACATTAAAAAAAAATAGCTGATGTTTGTCAGAAAAAAATACTATTTCTAAGCTCACTCATCTCAATTCATTAGAGTATTCTGTGAGGGCAGGGTACAAAGCTAGGCGTAAGCTTTGCTGGTTAATATGCCCGCAGGATATTGCACATGGCTTACAGAGCCAGCCAGTGGCTATACTGAAAAATGGATGAATTTTTATTTCCATGACACTCAATACACATCCCAAACACCTCGTCCATGGCAGCTCACATCTCCCTCTTTTTAACTCCCTCTGCTCAGCCTTATCCCATGCCTGAATTCCTAGGTCTGCAGCACATATAATTACTATTCAGCTTGCTTATTAAAGTGTTTGGATTCCCATGGGAAAAAATAAAATCATGTAAACAATTAAAAGGTGGGACTGTGTATCTTCCTTGGGGCTTTCTAGGTGGTGCTAAGTGGTACCACCTGCCAAAGCAGGAGATACAAGAGACATGGGTTCGATCCCTGGGTTGGGAAGATCCGCTGGAAGAGGGCATGGCAACCCACTCCAGTGTCTTGCCTAGAGAATCCCTTGAACCGAGGAGTCTGGAGGGCTATAGTCCATAGGGCTGCAAAGAGTCATACACGACTGAAACAACTTAGCATACAACATATCTTCCTTATTCTCCGATAGTATGGTTATCACGTATACAGGGTCTTTCTGGCGACACAGCACTGAGTTAATATAAGTTAACAATCTTCAGCTTTGCGTATGGTCAGGAAGGAGAGTGACAAGACCTGTAGCCAAAAACTTGCTCTCAAAAAAGAAAAGTGGCTATTTTCCTGGTTATATTTTTCATGCAAAAGCTTCAAAAATTCTTTTTTGAAAATATTAAATTTGTAATGCATTTCTCCATGCAATAATTCATATTATTAAAAATAATATGGGAACTCAGGTACACTTATGGCTGATTTATGTCAATGTATGGCAAAATGAGTACAGTACTGTAAAGCAAAACAAACTAAAAAATAAAAATAATAAAAAAAATGTTTATATAAAAATAAAACTGAAAACTTAAAACTGCATAGTGATAACTAATAAATGCTTAATGTTTATAATACTTTCAATTGTTGTTGCTGTTGCTGTTGTTCAGATGCTAAGTTGTTTAGATGCTAAGATGCTAAGTATCCCACTTGTTTGAGACTCCATGGATTGTAGCCCACCAGGCTCCTCTGTCCATAGGATTTCCTAGGCAAGAATAGTGGGATGGGTTGCTATTGCATTCTCCAGGGGATCTTCTCAACCCAGATTAGACCCATGACTCCTGCACTGGCAGGCAGATTCTTTGCCACTGAGCCACCAGGGAAGCCCAAATCTTTCAATTACATTGTGCTTTATTAGTATCTCTTGAGTTTAGTTGAGATTCCGTTTTGGAAAGCCCCAACTTTTGTCAGTTCACCTCATTCCCTTACATCGTTTTGAAAGCCTGCATTCGCCTTGACCGTTCAACTCACCCATCCCTCTAGGATGGGTGTATGACCTAGGGTACCTGAAGTAAAGCATCTTTCCGGGAAAGGTAATTCATTCAGGGGTGGTTGGAGTGTTTTCTTTTTTATCCCTCTGTCATTTATTCCCTAGCCAGATCTGCTCTATGTAGGGACAGAGACCTGCCAGAAAATAAAGCCGGCAAGACTTGAAAGCTAAGACAAGTACCCAATCTTGACAAATAAATGTAGATAATATAATATCAGTTGTATCTTAGACTCATGAAATGGCTTTTCATGACCATAGATTTGGGGGCTGGATAAAAATAAAAATAGGATAGGTACTGAAGTGTGTTGCCTACTACTTCCAGCCTTAAGTGAGAGTCTACAAGAAAATGTGTATAGGCCCAAACGGCTCATGAGAAAGAAGAGAAGAAAGAAAATACTTCCAGTTTTCCAGAATCACTGTAGGCTTGTGGTCAGCAACAAATGGGCTTCCCAGGTGGCGCTAGTGGTAAAGAACCCACCTGCCAACACAGGAGACTTAAGAAACACAGTTTCTATCCCTAGGTGGGGAAGATGCCCTGGAGGAGGGCATGGCAACCCGCTCTAATATTCTTTCCTGGAGAATCCCATGGACAGAGGAGCCTGGTGGGCCCCAGATCATGGAGCTGCAAAGAGTTGGACACGACTTAAGTGACTTAGCACGCACACAGCAACAAATACATCTAAAGATCCTGAAAATGTGCCTTATATCTTTGGAAGAGTGTGTCACACTCAGTGGCCCAGGGACATGGAGGCAGCAACCGCAACAGAGAAAAGATTCTGATGTAGACCAAAAAAAAAAAAAAAAGAAAAAAAGAAAGAAGATGGCTACCACAGTTATTCTGGGTACTTCTTCCTTAACGAAGCCTAACATTTTTCTCGCTTTGAATTTTTTTCTCGTTTTGAAGTTAGGACTATCAAATCACCCATGCCGATTTGCCATTCATCTGGCATGACAGACTCAAATAAAGCTTGCCCCTTATGGTCTCTACTGAGTAAAACCTGCCTGTTTCCCTTGAGAGCAGAGGATGCTCAGAACTCAGTATCTGGAGAAGGACCTGCGCCCCCTCCTGGCTGAGGTGCGAAATCACTCGATAGGTCAGCATCCCGGACTCTGCTGGCCATGCAGTGGGCTGTGCCTCTCTCCTTGGATTCATAGGCCAGAGAACAAGAGAGTCATCAGCCACTTGGGTCACCTGAAAAAGATCCCCTCTATCTCACCCCTAGGAAAAACAGCCGTCTGTTTCCACCACTGGTTTCACCAGTGGAACTTCAACCTGTTGACATAAGGGGCTGCTGTTCTGCTTAGGACAAAACCTTCCTTGATGAACCACTTTTGTAGTCTAGATCATGATAACAAATAACTGAAGCAACAGATGAACGTGGAAATCCTCTGGACTTGTCTCCGTTTGGAAACCGATGTCCAGAGGTGATTCCAGGAAAGCAGGGCTTGTCTGAAGCAGTGGCATACAGCTGTCGTGCCCTGGAGTTTGTCGTGGAAGGCATCAAACTGTATCTCCCTCTTACTTAGCAACACTGCTTATCATTAAGACATAGGAAGAAGGTTTTGCTCATGACTATTCAGTTATATGTATATGCACAAGGAAGTAATCTGTACTCAGGCCAGTGAAGATATATCTGAGAACAAAGTAATGGTCATAGATTTAAAGCATGATGCATTTTGAATATTTGAGAATTATTCAGAGATAACNAAAAAAAAACAAAAATAAAAATGGCTTAGTAATCAAGTTGACAGCAATGGATTCATTTGGGAACTTTCAATGTCTTCAGATAAGGCTCTTTCAAACATTTCCATGAAATAACTTGCAGTTGGGGTTCAGAAAGCAGTGTGGTCTTAGGTGACCTCACCCTTGAGAATTAGGATTTCCCTGCTTCCACCTCGCACCGCCTGCCTGGCCCCAGCAGTGCTGACCTGTACCATTTGGGCAGCAGCGGCTCTTCTGGCTTCTGTGAAGGTGTAGATGTCTGCCTGCGCTTAGTCGCCCAGTTGTATCNAGTGTGGTCTTAGGTGACCTCACCCTTGAGAATTAGGATTTCCCTGCTTCCACCTCGCACCGCCTGCCTGGCCCCAGCAGTGCTGACCTGTACCATTTGGGCAGCAGCGGCTCTTCTGGCTTCTGTGAAGGTGTAGATGTCTGCCTGCGCTTAGTCGCCCAGTTGTATCTGACTCTCTGTGATTGACCCCATGGACCGTTGCCCACCAGGCGCCTCTGTCCACGGGATTCTCCAGGCAAGAATCCTGGAGTGGGTTGCCATTTCCTACTCCCAGAGAGACATCTGCCTAGACAGTATATTAAAAAGCAGAGATATCACTTTGCTGGCAAAGGTCCCTATAGTCAGTGCTATGGTTTTTCCTGTAGTCAAATACAGATATGAGAGTTGGACCATAAAGAAGGCTGAGCACTGAAGAATTGATGCTTTCAAACTGTGGTGCTGGAGAAGACTCTTGAGAGTCCCTTGGACTGCAAGGTGACCAAACCAGTTAATCCTAAAGGAAATCAATACTGATGATTCTGTGAAAGGACGGATGCTGAAGCTGAAGCTCCAATACTTTGGCTAGCTGCAAAGAGCCAACTCATTTGGAAAAGATGCTGGGAAAGACTGAGGGCAGGAGGAGAAGTGGGCGACAGGATGAGGTGCTCAGATAGCACCACCAAGTCAATGGACAGGGATTTGAGAAACTCTGGGAGACAATGAAGGACAAAGGAGCCTGGCATACTAAAGTCCACAGGGTCACAAGGAGTCAGACATTACCTAGCAAGTGAAACAGCAAGGCATCTGCCTGGCCAGGGTGGTCATGATGACCCAAGAGTGCCTTAGGTAGACTTTTAGTAAACAGCACTCTCCTGCTTTTGCTTCTAGAGGAACTGGGGCTTGTCTTTTGTGGTTTCAGTGTCTTCCCCTCAGTACATCAGTCAGCTTGCCTCTCCATGCGCTCTGCCTATACTATGACTGAGGGTAAAAAGATCTTTCCCCAAAGATAGAAACTGCATACTGATGTTCACACATTTAGGGGATATTTTGCAAGGAAATAAATTGCACCTTTTTGCAGTTGGAAGTTGCCTTCATAATTTTTTAACATGAAGAGAATGCCTGCCTCACAGCATTGCTGTGAAAGTTAAACAAACGAAAATGCAAAGCTTCTTAAACTTTTAAAATTTAAGAATGTGTTGGAATTTGGTTTGTCCCCAACACTTTTAATAATAGTTTTACTGACAAAAATTTCAAGTGGATGCAAGAGGTTCTTCTAGCTCAGAGAAAGTATGATACATTTACTTTTTCCCTTTAATTTGGCAGATATTTTTCTATAGAAGTACGATTATAGCTCTATATAATTTCATTGTCTATATTTTAATTATGAAAACCAAATGAAAGGCATTCAGGTTTTAATTATGCTTGTAGAATCAATATTCAATCACAAATTTTACTGCTAGTTTGAATTAACCTTAGAATAAATGAAGGGAAACAATATTTTAAAACTTTCAGAAAATTAATGATATTTAAAGACATCTTACTGTTTATTTCACGCTTAAGTATATTTGAAACTAGAACTGGAAGAATAATATTCCAGTATATTAAACAGAAGAAAGAGAAAATACTTCCTAAGCCATCAAATATCCACAGTTTATTAAAGAAAATATTGAAGATTTTTAAACTTGGCATTCTCTACCAAAGACCAAGATGGTCTAATTTTAATATCTGAAGGCTAACAGAAATTAGCTCTTCTATTGTGACAACTCCAGCTAATAAGAGGAGATAGAAAAGTGCTATTTCTTTTCATCTTTCCCCCCCTACAACTTAGTAATGATTAGATCTCTACACACAGATAGAGCAGTGAGATTAACGTCCATTCAAGACGTGTGTGCATGCGTGCCATGTTACTTCAGCCATGTGCAACACTTCGTGATTCCATGGACTGTAGCCCACCAGTCTCCTCTCTCCATGGGATTCTCCAGGCAGAATACTGGAGCAGGTTGCCAGGCCCCTCTCCAGGAGGATCTTCTATTGAGGCATAACATATTTCTATTGATTGCTTCATATATATATATATACACATAGATTTATGATTTGCATTTCTTAAAACTTTCACTGTGCTGTCAACTTTAGAAAAAGTATCCCAGTGTACTGTTTGGGGTTGGAATCACACAGAGATTAACAGCCATATTGGTCTAGAAATGTTAAAGGTAATTTTCCCATTTGTACGGGCAGAGGTGGGGCACAGTGTCTTAAATACATGAGTCTGATTATAGAAACAAATAAAGTATTCTCTAAATAAAAATAAAATAAAATGAACTTCAAATGTATAGAGGGCAGAGCAGGGTGGTGGAGAGTGAAAGCAAGTAAGATGGACTAGCCAGGGCTGTTTCTCTGTTTTTCCTTTTGCAGATGCTTCTGTCCTCAGACATTTGCACAACACACACAGAGCAATCGGAGTAATCAGAGATACCGTGCTCTGATCTCAGGCTCTGGAATGCCCACGTTTTGGTCAGATGTGTCTCTTGGCACTGCAGCAAGGGAGGAAATGAAGACGAAGCAGAGAAGCCGTGATGGATTCTGGGGTGAGGGCAAGCAGAGTTTACTTGTGCCCTAGGCCTTTCTCCCTGGGTGGACTTAATCTTAAACATATTCTGGGATACAGCTTGGAGTTCCTACATAGTAAACATTTCCACTTCTAAACAGCTGCATGTTGGCACAATTCTCAATCAATTTGATACACTATCCAGTTGGGCAGAGAATGCAGAATTTGGTCCAGAGGGAAAATAACATTTTCAAATGGTTCTCTGCTTTTGATATTTTAAAAATGGAATCAGTGGATTAGCCTAAACCTGCCACCAGAATGCTGAGGGTGTAGTGCTATTGCTGCGGCTTAATAATGCTACTGATTTTCTCGGAGGAGTGGTCTTGATGCTTCCTTATAGAGACACATTTAAATGTAACTAACAAATCTAGCCATGTGAGGTTTAACAAGAATCTCAGTAAGGTAAAACATAGAGTCATTAAATTGGATTAGTTTAAATCACTTATATTTTGAACTACTTATCATTGATATTTCTAAGATTTGTAAAGATATTTAATAAGACTGAAATATATTTATGATTGCTTTAATGAAATTATTTAATACATAAGGCTGAATTCCTAGTAACTAAATGCAGTCACATAGAGATCTTATTAGAAAATATGGACATAAAATTTTACCACATTTTTTAAGAATACACACAATGAAAGTCTCTAGGTCTGGCCAGTATATTGTAAACCTTATGTATAGTTAAAATTTATCTTCCTTTAAAGTCTGTTCTGAATTTTCTTCTTATATCACATCAATTTTGGATGCTCAATTTTCATGGCAAATACTTAATCCACATTTAGCTTTCCTTAAATTTACCGTATTAAGTAGACTCATAAACACCAGTTATCCCAAACATACGTAAAAGTTTTCACATAACCCTATTGACCGTTGATTTTTAGATTAAAATTTTCCTCAATTAAAGTTAAATAAAGTGAAAAATTCAGTTGCTCAGTTTTCCTATTTGCATTTTAAAACTGCTAACAATGACGTTAACGGCTATCGTGTTTGACAGATGGTTAATCTAGTATACCCCTTTCAAAATTTTTTAAGGTCAAGGAGAAACAGCACTGAGGATTAGCTAACACAACTTTCCAAAATTAATATCTTCAAACTAGTTTCTAAGGCTAAATAAATAAACGCACCAGTGAATCTGGACATTGTTAGTTGGGCAACATCGTATATTAAGCTCTATAATACAAATTAATATTCTTGATTTGGAGAGGCAAAATGCTTAAACTGGTTATTCAGATCAATAGAGCAAGTATGCACAAAATTAAGTCTAAAAAACATTTTTGGTATTAATGCAAAAGTAAACCTTAGTATAATAAGAGAGGATGTAATTCTGACAGTAACAGAAATAACATAAAAAGCAAAGTGCATTTGGGATTTTGTAAATAGATCAATAACAGCAAAGAAAAATGATCTTACTTGCCCTCTGTTTACTCCTCCTCATTTGTAGGGGGCTACAAGATTTTCATTTGTCTGCAGACAGTACTGTTTGTTCACAATGGTTGTTTGACTCCCAGTCAGCCTGCCTGTTAGAAATTGAACAAAATCGCATCACTTATATGAGAAGAAAAGGAAACTAACAGGTCAGAATTATACCAAAGTGAATTTTCTGGACTCACACACAACTTGGCATGTTTACTTTTGATGCCTGGGGAAAGATTGGGGAGTTTTTAGTTTGAAAAACTGTCTTTTATATATTTTTTTTTACATTTTTGCATTATTAAAAACAGAATCGTGGACTGTCCCATTATATAGTACAGTAATTTCTCTACCTATGAACAAGTTCCATTCCGAGAGCATGTGTGAAAGCCCCATTTGTTCGTAAGTCCAACTGACACAATCTATATAGTACTACACTATAGTGAAAGTCACTCAGTCATGTCCGACTCTTGTGACCCCATGGACTTTAGCCCGCAAGGTTCATCTGTCCATAGGATTCTCCAGGCAAGAATACTGGAGTGGGTTGCCATTTCCTTCTTCCAGGACTGTACTAAGCGTCCAATGCTTTTCACACAAATAATAAAAACCATATTAAATAATAAGACACAAACACAAAAATGAAACATTTTTAATCTTCAAATTCAGTAGCTTGCAAAGTACAGTTCAGTTCAGTTCAGTCACTCAGTCATGTCTGACTCTTGGCGACCCCATGAATAGCAGCATCCCAGGCCTCCCTGTCCATCAAACTCCCAGAGTTTACCCAAACTCATGTCCTTAGAGTCGGTGATGCCATCCAGCCATCTCATCCTCTGTCATCCCCTTCTCTTCCTGCCCCCAATCCCTCCCAGCATCAGGGTCTTTTCCAATGAGTCAACTCTTTGCATGAGGTGGCCAAAGTACTGGAGTTTCAGCTTTAGCATCAGTCCTTCCAATGAACTCCCAGGACTGATCTTCTTTAGGATAGACTGGCTGGATCTCCTTGTAGTCCAAGGGATTCTCAAGAGCCTTCTCCAACACCACAGTTCAAAAGCATCAATTCTTCAGTGGTCAGCTTTCTTCACAGTCCTACTCTCACATCCATGTATGACTACTGGAAAAACCATAGCCTTGACTAGATGGACATTTGTTGGCAAAGTAATGTCTCTGCTTTTGAATATGCTGTCTAGGTTGGTCATACCTTTGCTTCCAAGGAGTAAGCATCTTTTAATTTCATGGCTGCAATCACCATCTGCAGTGATATTGGGGCCACCCAAAATAAAGTCTGACACTGTTTCCACTGTTTCCCCATCTATTTCCCATGAAGTGATGGGGGATCTTCGTTTTCTGAATGTTGAGCTTTAAACCAACTTTTTCAGTCTCTCTTTCACTTTCATCAAGAAGTTTTTTAGTTCCTCTTCACTTTCTGCCATAAGGATGGTGTCATCTGCATATCTGAGGTGATTGATATTTCTCCCGGAAATCTTGATTCCAGCTTGTGCTTCTTCCAGCCCAGCATTTCTCATGAAGTACTCTGCATATAAGTTAAATAAGCAGGGTGACAATATACAGCCTTGACGTACTCCTTTTCCTATTTGGAACCAGTCTGTTCTTCCATGTTCAGTTCTAACTGTTGCTTCCTGACCTGCATATAGGTTTCTCAAGAGGCAGGTCAGGTGGTCTGGTCTTTTATATTTTTACTGCAAAGTACAGTAGGGCAGCGTAAAAGCTGGCACTCAGGGGCTGGCGTTGAGTGAACAGGCAGGAAGAGTTACAGGCTGGAGAAGGCAGAGGGGGTGGCAGACGGCAGAGCTGAAGGATCCGAGACAGAGGGCAGGGGGCAACCTGATGTGACGACCCAGGTTCCGGCTCCTCGCTGGGACCAGATGCATGTTCGTATCTTTGCAAGTTCACAACCTGAAGGTTTATATGTAGGAGGCTTAACTACATTACTGTAGTAATAGTAATACCCTTACTACATTAGCTTCATTGTTAATGATGTTAATTTACAATGATGTTTGTAATTTGTTTGTAATTTACAATGATGTTTGCATAGTCAATGCTCTTGGCGTATAGAGGCGGAGTCTTCCTCTGAAGTCAGGCAAAACTACCATCCATAGTAAAATCTTTGATCTCCTTAAGCTCAGTGGTCTTCTGCTTTCATTTCACGCACTGAGTATGAAAGTGAAAGAGGAGAGTGAAAAAGCTGGCTTAAAACTCAACATTCAAAAAAATGAAGACCGTGGCACTTCATGGCAAATAGATGGGGAAACAATCAAAATGGTGAGAGGCTTTATTTTTATCTGCTCCAAAATCACTGCAGATGGTGATTGCAGCCATGAAATTAAAAGTTATTTGCTCCTTGGAAGAAAAGCTACAACTAACCTGGGCATCATATTAGAAAGCAGAGACATTTCTTTGTTGACAAAGGTGCATCTAGTCAAAGCTATGGTTTTTCCAATAGTCATGTACGGATGTAAGAGTTGGACTATAAAGAAAGCTGAGTGCTGAAGAACTGATGATCTTGAACCATGGTGTTGGAGAAGACTCTTGAGAGTCCCTTGTACTGAAAGGAGATCCAACCAGTCAATCCTAAAGGAAATCAATCCTGAATATTCATTGGAAGGACTGATGCTGAAGCTGAAACTCCAATACTTTGGCCACCTGATGCAAAGAACTAACTCTTTGGAAGAGACCCTGATGTTGGGAAAGATTGAAGGCAGGAGGAGAAGGGGATGCCAGAGGACGAGATGGTTTGATAAAGTCACAGATTCAATGGAAGTGAGTTTGAGCAAGCTCCAGGGGCTGATGATGGACAAGGAAGCCTGGTGTACTGCTGTCTATGGGTTTGTAAAGAATCAGACACGACCGAGTGACTGAACTGAACTGAATTGAGTATGAAGGTGTCACTTGTGCGTCTCCGTATCACCTCATGGGATTCAGAGGTTTCTAAGCATCAAGATCTTTTCCAGTGAGTCAGATTTCCACACCAGGTGGCCAAAGTATTGGACCTTCAGCTTCAGCATCATTCCTTCCAATGAATATTCACTGTAGGTTGTGATTTGATGCAAAACTGATGGCTCAGGGGTAAAGAAACTGCCTGCCAGTGGTTAAGACTCTGCCTGCCAATGCAGGAGACACAGCTTCTATCCCTGGGTTGGGATGGTCCCTGGTGAAGGAAATGACAACCCCTTCCAGTATTCTTGCCTGTGAATTCCTATGGACAGGAGAACATCGCTGGCTAAAGGCCATGGGGTCCAAAGAGTTGGACATGACTGATCAACTAAACAACAAACCAGGAGGTGTTTGAGAGGAGTCAGAGTGGAGAAAAGTGGTCCTAAAGTGAAAATTAGTAGAACAAATTGTGCAAATAGTGAGTTAATATCTTTGTAATCCATGTTATATAAAACAATTGGGAATAAAGGTCGGAGCAATGGCAGTTAAGCAGAGACGGACTATGGACAGATCCAGCTAAAACATATTTTATTGATTGGGGCATACACATTTTTTTTTTTTTTTTTTTTTAAAGAAAGACCTAATTTATCAAATCAGGAGATTTATCACATTCCCCACGCTTGGATTTCAGGATGACTTTGATAAGCTGATTATCTTGGATCAATGAACCACATTTCCACAAGGAATATCACAGTAAGGCTGAGTAGCAGCTGCTCCCCTTTACATGGGGTGTGTACCCCTTCCCCACCAGATGCATTTAAGTTCTTACCCATCCTTTCTCACTCTGGGAAGGAATCCACATTTATGATTATTGGTGTAAACTCTTCAATAGCAAATTAGAGATGTGAGCTTTATTTCCATAGGCCATAGAGATTTTTGGCTTCCCAGTTGGTACAGTGGTAAAGAATTGGCCTGCCAATGCAGGGGACGCCAGAGATGAGGTTCAATTCTTGGGTAGGGAAAATCCCTTGGAAAGGGAAATGGCAACCCACTTCAGTATTCTTGCCTAGGAAATCCCACAGACAGGGGAGCCTTGCAGCCTATGGTCCCTGGGGTCACAAAGAGTCAAACTAAACTGAACTACTGAGTGCACACCCCCCCACACCCCCCCCCCCCACACACGACATGTTTGGCAATGGGTGGTGAGTAGCTTCAAGATTCCATTGTTTGTCATTTACAGAATGAATTTTAGGTTATGGGGCTAGTGTGTATGGGAAAGAATAAGTTTGTGGCCATAGTAACGGTAACATTGAGAGAGAAAACGTGATCTGAGTATAATTCAAAGGTAACAGAGACTTTTCCAGTTCTCCTCCTAAGATGAGGGCGGGAGGAAATGGAAGGGTCCTAAATTCCCTGAAGTTTTGAGCCCAAGAGAAGGGAAAACAGAAGTGTTGTGAACAGACTTTGAGTATCAGAGAGGTTGATGATTTTGGAGGAAAGATGAGTTTATATTTTCACACCTGAGCTGCCGAAACACATCAGAATATTTCCATGGAAGTTTGACAGGTGTGAAATTGAGGTGATCACTGAAACAACAGAACTGAGTAAAATGGGAAATAGGATATTGTTTTGAATAATGCTTACATCTAGTGGGGCAAAACAGAAAAGAGCTAAAAAGAAGGGGCCTGAGTGAACAGAGGATCCATCCAGAAGGGGATGGTGAAGACAAGCAAATTCAAAGGCTAAATCGCAGCAGATGCTCCAGGGACCTCCAAGAGGACGGGCACAGAGATGCCACGGAGGACACAGACGGGGCGATGCAGAAACTGACATGGGGAACTCTAGCTCCTTGACATCACAGATGAGGCATAAATGCAAAATGAGAGTGGAGGTCATCAGTACAGCCTACTTGTATGCATCGGGGTAGAAGGAAAGTAGTGACATAGGACAGTGTGTTGAGTCAGGAGCAGGTTTCTGGGAAGGATTTTGTAGGAGTTTCGCAGTATCCACGTTTTCTTGCAACAGTCCTACCAGCATAGTTTCTAATGTTCCCTCAAAGATAATGCCCAGTTATTATACTGCACCACACTCAAGAGGTAAAGAATCTGCACGCAATGCAGAAGACCCTGGTTTGATTCCTGGACGGGGCAGATCCACTCTCCCTCCAGTCCATGGAGTTTACACCAATAATCATAAATGCAGATTCCTTCCTGGAGTGAAAAAGGATGGGTAAGAACTTAAATGCATCTGGTGGGGAAGGGGTACACACCCCATGTAAAGGGGAGCAGCTGCTACTCCTTATTACATAAGGAAGAACTACCCTTTATTTTTAGGTAGCTAAAATAGGCACGTACTTATCAATGATATGAGGTAAAAATAAAAAGAGTGGAAGGGATAGGCTACCCACTCCACTTTTCTTGGGCTTCCCTGGTGGCTCAAGTGGTAAAGAGTCTGCCTGCAATGCAGAAGACCTAGGTTCAATTCCTGGGTTGGAAGACCCCCTGGAGGAGAGCACAGCAACCCATTCCCAGTATTCTTGCCTGGAGAATCCCATGGACAGAAGAGCCTGGCGGGCTACAGTCCATGGGGTTGCAAAGAGCTGGACACCAATGACCGACTAAACACAGCACAGAACCACACTCAAGGAAGCTATAGCTCCCCATCAAGTATTCTGAGTTTATCTGTGGCTCTTTATATGCTTCCCACTGTATGCAACACTGCCTAGTACCATAGATTCCATATTGTATATTCTCAGGTCAGAAGGCAAAGAAAAAAAACAAAAAAGAAATTACTCAAAAGCCAAATCCTCATGCAGAAAGCCAAAGGTCTTATTAAGTTTTGCTCACACTCTCTCTGTGTATCCTGGTCTCTATAGTAATGTTTAGATAATGTTAGCCATGGTAATATGAGTGACTGTTTTGCTCTATTCTTTATTCTAGGCTTTATTGAATTGCTTCTGTTTTATGTTTTGGTTTTTAGGCCACCAGGCATGTGAGATCTTAGTTCCCTGACCAGGGATTGAACCTGCATCCCTTGCATTGGAAGGCAAAGTCAACCACCAGACTGCCAGGGAAGTCTCTGCTTCATACTTTGAATATTATGTTTCTTTAGTTATAGTGAATTTAGACCTTTTTATCAAAAGGATAAAGCATATATATGCATGTATTCATGGTGAATGAATTCTCATCAGACACAGTGTTCTGTACTTCTGACTATGGGACTAATGCAACGAAGAGAAATATTACATGTAGTCTTTAATGGGATACAGAAATAGTAACTATTTCCAGATGATTTATTTATATGCATGCCATTATAAGCTTGCAATCTTATAATTAATAAAGCCCTACAAATCTGATTGAGGGACTGAGAGAGAATTTAAATTTAAAAAGAGGCCAAGAGTTGAAACACGAGCCACTGAAGGGACAAAAATACAGGAAAGAAAAGAAGCCTCTGCCAAGCTGACTAAAGTGACCAGGCAGTTAGAAGGAAAATAAGTGAAGTGAGGCTTTCTGCCAAGGAAGGAAATACGCAAATATTTCCAGGGGGAAGGAAGGATCCCATGTCAAAGATGAGGACTGTAAATTGCACTTAGCAACAGGAATGTCAATGGTAACCTTAGTGAATCCCTTTTCATGGAGCAGGTTTAGAAGAAACAGCCTAATTCAAAAAAGGTTAAAAAGTTTGGACATCTTGAGCATGTAAAGTGTTTGCAAAAATAAATCCCTTTGGGGCCAGCAGAAAGATGAACCTTGGCTTCTGGTAGCAGAAGAGCCAACTGATGCTAACAGACTCTTGAATTATTACATAACGAAGAACTACCCTTTATTTTTAGGTAGCTAAAATAGACATCTACTTATCAATGATACGAGGTAAAAATAAAAAGCAAAATAAGACAGTAGGGTTGCATTCAGAATGATAAGATTTTACAATGACTATGTTAGGATAGATTTGAAAGATTCTGCTGCCTAAAAATGAAGCTAAAACCTATCAAAGAAAATAATGGAAAATAATGGCTGTATATAAATATACCAGAAAATCAAAATTTTAAAAACTTTTAAAATGAATTAATTAAAAGCACTACATTGATTAAAAGGCTACACAGCTATCTTACTATGAGACAAAATGAAATTTAAGTCCATTTTTAAAATGGACTTAATTTAAATTAAAACCATTACAAAATTAAACCATTACAAATGAAATTTAAAACTATTACAAAAGAAAACAGACTTGCTTTATTTTTTGAGACAAAAATACTTTTATCTCTAGTTAAGCAATTAAGAGCCTTCAAATATTTAAAGCAAAGATTGATAAAACTAACTGGAGTATTGGCAAATGCTTAAAAATGTTTAGAAATGTTTTATAATACTTTGTAAGAAAATGGAAAAATTCACTAGAAAGAAAATAACTACAAAGAAGAAATAATAAAGCAATTAATAAGCTTGATCTAAACAATAGAAATGGGTGTGTCTACTTAAAAACAATGAATATAGACAGTGAATTTGGAGAAGGCAATGTCTCCAGTGTTCTTGCTTGGGAAATCCCATGGACAGAGGAGCCTGGCAGACTACAGTCCACGGGGTCGCAAAGAGTCGAACAAGACTGAATGACTAACATATACAGAAAATTGTTATAAAAATAATTATGCAATAAGCCACAGGGGAAATTTCTTCACTTCATATTATTAAAACCATAATTACTGACCTCAACTCAAGGAAATTTGAAAGGAACAGCAAATAACATCTAGAAATTAAAAACATTTTTATAAAATTGAGGGGATAGAGAATAAACAAATCAAACTTGAAAAATAATTTGAGTTGAATGGCAATCCTAAATATGTGAATACAGAAAAAACACTTAAAAGAGTTATGTTTTAAATGCATTTACTGTAAACATAAACGTTTCAAATAAATGAAATAAGTTTTAGCTGACTTGTAAGTTTAGACTTCTCTGGTGACTCAGACAGTAAAGAATTGAACCCATATTCCTTGCATGCATGTCCAGAAATATATCCAAAACCTTTTTAGAACTACGCCTGTAAATAACGCTTGTGCTAGATTCTTTTCCTATGGTAAATAAATAAATACAAGCGCCCTCGGTGTCCGCCATGTTGGAGCACCGCCTCAACGCTCTTTATTGGAGTCGGGCTATTTTCCTCCTTATACTGCTGGTTGCATTACCATAAGGTTGTGTTCAGTGCTGCTGTGAGTGTGTTTGCACTTTCAGTAGAGTTAGTCTCTTCTTGGCTGCTGCTGCTGCTGCTAAGTCGCTTCAGTCGTGTTTGACCCTGTGCGACCCCATAGACAGGAGCCCACCAGGCTCCCCTGTCCCTGGGATTCTCCAGGCAAGCACACTGGAGTGGGTTGCCATTTCCTTCTCCAATGCAGGAAAGTGAAAACGGAAAGTGAAGTCGCTCAGTCATGTCCGACCCTCAGCGACCCCATGGACTGCAGCCCACCAGGCTCCCCCGTCCATGGAATTTCCCAGGCAAGAGTGCTGGAGTGGGATGCCATTTGCCTTCTCCACTCTTCTTGGCTAACCTCCCACTATTTCTGCTTTTCTCCATAGTGTGAACCTAAGGATCTAAACCATTCTTCATCTCTGCTGAATTATTTGCTGTTTTCACTAGAAAACTTCACTGATCTAGTTTTCACACTTCACTAGATAACATGTCAGACTCTTTGCGACCCCATGGACTATAGCCTTCCAGGCTCCTCTGTCCAAGGGATTCTCCAGGCAAGAACACTGGGGTGGGTTGCCACGTCCACCGGGGGATCTTCCCAACCCAGGGATCGAGCCCAGGTCCACACTGCAGGCGGATTCTTTACCAGCTGAGCCACCTGGGAAGTCCCTGATAAGATACCAGAGATCCAGTGCTCTCTTGTTGGATTACGTGATTACCTCATCATATCAGCGATTCCTGCTGCCTTTTCCTCATCACACACAACTGGATAAACTCTTGCCTTATGTGACTCAATGTCTATCCAGAGATTTAGAGGTGAGAGTTAAAGGGGACTTTTAGTCAGTCATTTTAAAAGACAATTAATGCATTATTTTTGTAAAAGTAATTTAAATTACAAAACTCGATAGATTTGAAAGCTATACATAAAAAGTTGAAAGTCAGAAGCAATAGTATAAGTTTAGATTTGTCTCAGTTTTAAAATGTGCAACACCTTCCTTATCAGAGAAACATAGAGAAAACATGGTTTACCTTTGATTAAATCAAGTGCAAAATACTTGGCATGTCAAAAGGACACAAATACAATGAACGATACACTCTCTTTTAGCAAGGGTTCCCGGGTGGGTCCATGGTGAAGCATCTGCCTGCAAATACGGGAGACGCAGGTTTGATCCCTGGGTCAGGAAAACCCCCTGGAGGAAGGAATGGCAACCACTCCCGTATTCCTGCCTGGGAAACCCCATGAACAGAGGAGCCCAGCAGGCTACAGTCTATGGGGTCTCAAAGTGTTGGATGCAGCTGAGCACACACACACGTTAAAATGTCTAATTATCACGTCTGTTATAAAGAAAGATGTCTGAAACAGAATCCACTTAAAGATTGAGCTCCAGTCAGAGAGGTCCCTGAACCTGCCAGTTATTCCCTTCTAACACCATGAGCAATGCCCTTAAGAAAGTCCAAAATTCTTCCCTGAGCCTGAATTGACTAACCCCAGCAAGTTAGATAACATGGATCGCAAGGTCCTCTAATATTAAAGAAACTTAGAAATCCCTGCTCTCTAAGGCCAGGTTTTTTAATAAGTAGCTGAGGCCAATGACATCTAGTGATTTGCGTTTCGTCTTCATTATCTGCAAGAAGGATTAGGTACACACACCTAACCTTTTTGACTACTAATTTCTAAAATTGCTTTGAAAAGACTCTCCCGATATTCAATGCAATACCCATCATTATACACTGAGAAAGGAAATAAAATGGACAATATTTCATATAGTATAGGCATTTTTCCATTATTCAATTTTATGCTATCTAGTAGACAGTGTATGTACTACTAAATTAGTTGATTTTTCTTAATGTGTAATGGTTTTGAAATAAATAGTTTGGAGCTACCGTACCTTCAGACGTATGCGTTCTACAGACTCCAAATGAGGGAGTGATGGCTTTAATTTAACATCAACCCATCTGTTTGGGAAACAGATTTTATATTAACTATAGGTCTAGTCAATATTCAGTACTGTATGTTGTCGTTTTCACAACACAGAGTACATGAAATTATTTTTGAAAAGAGCCAGAGGGGACTTGAATTGAATCATCTCCCTTTCCTTTTTATCACTTATTTGTACAATCTTCAAACATTTTTTTGTGTTCTTTGCTTTTACTTTTTAACTAGTTGTTATTTTTTGTGGTGAGGCTATTTAGATATCAAAGACTGCTACGTAGAACTTGTTTTACCTTTGACTGCATAAAAGTTGATTCTGTGTAAAAGCAAATTAAATAATGAAAGAGAATGTTGAATGATACAATCAAATGAAACCTCTGGCACCCACATTTTAGATGACTCGACTACTTTATTGTTTACCTGAAATCATGTGGACTGATTATAGGTCTTGAGATACACAATAAGAAGATTGTCGCCTGTTTAGCCAGTTCAGTCACTCAGTCGTGTCCGACTCTTTGTGACCCCATGGTCTGCAGCATGCCAGGCCTCCCTGTCCGTCACCAACTCCTGGAGTTTACTCAAGCTCATGTCCATTAAGTCAGTGATGCCATCCAGCCATCTCATCTTTGTCATCCTCTTCTCCTCCCGCCCTCAATCTTTCCCAGCATCAGGGTCTTTTCTAACGAGTCAGCTCTTCGCATCAGGTGGTCTAAGTCATCTATTTAAACCTTTGTTTAGGAACATAAAGTATGTAAAAGAAATAGTAGTTTCTAATATTCTGAATGTGGTTGAATCTACAAAGCATCCCCAATAAAAATGATGATTTCCTTTAGAAAGCACAATATCAGAAATCATTAATACAATTTAAGATGCACTTACAGCTTAAACTAATTCATAAATTATGAATCATACGTGCTTGTTCAGTCGTCTCCCACTCTTTGAGACCCCAGGGTCTCAAAGACCCTGCCAGGCTCTTCTATCCATGGAGTTTTCCAGGCAAGAATGCTGGAGTAGGTTTCCCTTTCCTTTTCCCAGGACTCTTTGCAACCCAGGGATTGAACCCATGTCTCTTGTATCTCCTGCACTGGCAGGTGGATTTTTTACCACTGAGCCACCTTGGGAAGCCCCAATTCACAAATTATATTTGCTTTTTTATTACTAAAGATGTATAAATTTTCTAAAGTTTATACTATTGGCGGATTTCCCCTCAAATCTGTTTTTCTAGTAAATGAATTCTACTTGCAAATACATTGAATGATTGAATAAAATAATGCTTACTCTTACTGAGAATTTTTATGACCATTCTACCCTGAATGTAGTCTTCTTCTGCTATTTCCAGTCTATTTACTTTTGATGTTTACTAAATGTTAGAACAATTTAACAACTGGTAACACCAGTGCAAGACACAGGAAATACCTGATTTAATATTTTGTTCTTTCTGACAAAGTGCCAGGAAGTTGTTAAAAATCAAAGAATATTCAGTGAAGTATTATTTGTATTATATTGTCAGTTAAGCTTCAAAATAGCATATTTTGCTCTCATTAATTAATTAACAATAAATCTCTTATTTTAAAATATTTTCAAAGAAAAAATCTGGAATGAGAATTTAGGGTTAGATTTCACCTCAACAAGTCATTGATGATTTAGGCCCATATGGGTCAAATTGCATAAAATGTCACCATTATTGAAAAAAAGCAGTTATTTGATTTTGAATAGTTTACTTTTTCAGTTTGAAACCATTGTGTTCCTGTTGATGTTGGATGTCCAAGTTGGATGCTGATGGAATGATTGCCCTATTTGACTTTAGAAAATGTGGTCGATGAAATAAAACTATGACACTTGTCTAAACAAAGCAACTGTCAACTCACATCACAGACTCCTTCTAAATACAGGACTCCAGTACATTAAATTTGTTTTTCTTTAATGAACCTAAGCCTTTCCACTGTCATTACTCATGCCTTCTAAAAACAGTGGAAAATGCACTACATTACTCAACTGAGACCATTTGTCTTGAGGTGCATATTTTATTGATGTAAATAAATGGGATTTTGGCCCACTCAACTACTGATGTTTTGACTTTATAGAAATTCTGTGTTATTTTTGAAATTACTCCATCCTCTTCCCAGAGACTCTAGGGGTGACATACAAGATTGCTAGGGTTAGACTGCTTGAAAATTATTATCAAAAAAGCATGCTAGGTGAGAAGCACATGTTGGTTATGATTTTTGACTCACATATATACATGCTGCTGCTAAGTCGCTTCAGTTGTGTCCGACTCTATGCGATCCCACAGACGGCAGCCCACCAGGCTCCCCGGTCTTTGGGATTCTCCAGGCAAGAACACTGGAGTGGCTTGCCATTTCCTTCTCCAATGCATGAAAGTGAAAGTGAAGTAGCTCAGTCGTGTCCGACTCTCAGCGACCCCATGGACTGCAGCCTTCCAGGCTCCTCCATCCATGGGATTTTCCAGGCAAGAGTACTGGAGTGGGATGCCGTTGCCTTCTCCGATATGTACACATAGAGATATACATGTGTACATACATATGCATACTGATGGCTCCGTTGAAAAGAATCTGCCAGCAATACAAGAGACATAGGAAACCTGGATTCTATCCTTGGGTTGAGACTATCCCCAGGAGAAGGAAATGGCAACCCACTCCAGTATTCTTGTCTGGAGAATTCCACGGATACAGGAGCCTGGCAGGCTACAGTCCAGACGGTTGCAAAGAGTTGGACACAAGTGAGCAGCCCAGCACAGCACATACATCCCAGGTTTCACTATGAAACACATTGTTCAATTTACTATTACTGCTTTTTGTGCAGTTAGTTTCCTTTGTCAGCGTTTCCAGGTTAGAGTCCAGCCTTCTCAGTACAACTATATAGTTGTTGCTAATAAACAGTGTTTCTAATTTGTTTTAGCATTTCCACTAATAGCTTCAGTGAATTGGATCTTTAAGACAGAATCATGTGTTCAAACATTTACTGCCTGCAATACATGACTTTCCATATTTAAACTTCTAAAATATAGCATGCTACATTGAAATATTCCATCTCTTGGTAGAGAGAATGAATAAACTATATGGGCTTCCCAGGTGGCACCAGTGGTAAAGAACCCACCTGCCAATGGAGGGGATGTACGAGACTCAAGTTTGATCCCTGGGTTGGCGTGATTCCATGGAGGAGGAAGTGGCTACTCACTCTAGTATTCTTGCTTGGAGAATCCCATGGACAGAGGAGACTGGCAGGCTATGGTCCATAGGGTCATAAAGTGTCGGATACGACTAAAGTGACTTAGCACACATACAACCTTTTTGCAGAGGGTTTCTTTATTGCAATGGCCTATCTATCAGAGAAATGTAATGGGCTTCATCCTTTTGGTGGCAAAGAAATCACATGTCTAGACTAAGGCACAATCGTTAAATCAATGCCTAAGTTGACAGGGAAAAAAACTTCATGTAATAATGAGTGTCTTTGAATGTTGTAAACTTATATCTTCTTATATACCAGGTGGACTTTTCCCCATAGGTGTGATAATAGTATAACTTTTCTGTGAATTATTCTGCATTTAATTTATCTCTGCAGTGAAAAAGCCAATGAAATAATCTATCAGTCAGTTTGTTAAAAAAAAAAAAGACCAAGTAGAATTTTGTTTATTATAGTTGAACAAAATTAAAATGTGTTTGAAAGTGTTTAGCTAAAGGAACGTTCCCCCTAAAAAAACCTTGACATTACAAGAACTAAAAAAATTAAAATAAATTTTTATAGTATCTCATCAGGAAAAAAAAAAAGTACTGTTCTTTTCTTTGAAACTTAAAGTAACATTTTCCTTCTTTTGATTTTTCTGGTAAAAAAATTAAAGTTAATGCACATGAAAATTAGATTTCCTTTGCCATTGCCTTTAAGTGGTGAGGCCTTATTATGTCACCAACATAAATTGTATTTTTAAGGTTATTGATTTAATGGAATAATTTAGATGCTCATTCTTTTATTCAGGAAAATAAATTAGCTTCTATTAGGTATTCATTAGGACAAATTACACAGGACTGAAAGCAGTGTAATCATATGAGTGATAAATCATAAAAAAATATTGACTTAATATTTGCTCCTGAGAAAAGAAAAATAGTGCCAATTTGAAATGAACAATCTTAAATCAAAAAGAAAATAGGAAAAAAAAGAGAACTTAGAATAATCAAGTCCATTCATTATTTGCCTCTTATATGAACAACATAAGGACTATACTATAGCATTTAATCAATAGGTATAAATATTCAACCTGTTCTCTGCCTTATGAAATCGTTATATGCAAATCAAGACTTACATTCACACTTGAAAAACATGCTATTTCCATTATCAAATGAGATAATCCTTACTTTGGACAAAAATTGAATTTTAATCTTTTGAAGTTATTGTATTTATGTGTGTGTGCTAAGTTCTTCAGTCATGTCTGACTCTTGGTGACCCTATGGACTGTAGCCCACCAGGCTCCTCTGTCCACGGGATTATTTAGGTGAGAATACTGGAGTGGGTTGCCATCCCCTCCTCCATGAGTTCTTTACCCACCCAGCGATCAAACCCATGTCTCCTGAGGCTCCGGCATTGCAGAATTCTTTACTTCTGAGCCACTGGAAAAGCTCCTATTATGTTTATACAAAGGGCTAATTTTCCTAATAAATTTGTATTTTTCCATCTGAAAAGATAGTTAAAATAAAGGAAAATAAGTGAACACATAAATTTCAAAACTAATGTTTTAGTGTTCGAATGTATAATATTTTCAATTAAATTTAGCTTTAGCCTTTATGTTCTTGGGCTCCAAAATCACTGCAGATGGTGACTGCAGCCATGAAATTAAAAGACGATTACTCCTTGAAAGGAAAGTTACGACCAGTCTAGACAGCATATTGAAAAGCAGAGACACTACTTTGCCAACAAAGGTTCATCTAGTCAAGGCTATGGTTTTTCCAGTAGTCATGTATGAATGTGAGAGTTGGACTATAAAGAAAGCTGAGCAGCAAAGAATAGATGCTTTTGAACCATGGTGCTGGAGAAGACTCTTGAGAGTCCCTTGGACTGCAAGGAGATCCAACCAGTCCATCCTAAATGAGATCAGTCCTAAATATTCATTGGAAGGACTGATGCTGAAGCTGAAACTCTAAGACTTTGGCCACCTGATGCGAATAACTGACTCACTGGAAAAAACCCTGATGTTGGAAAAGATCGAAGGTAGGAGGAGAAGGGGACAACAGAGGATGGGATGATTGGATGGCATCATCGACTCAATGGACATGAGTTTGAGTAAGCTCCAGGAGTTGGTGATGGACAGGGAGGCCTGGCATGCTGCAGTCCATGGGAAACCTAAGAGTTGGAAACAAATGAGTGACCGAACTGAACTGGATTGATGTAGAAAAATCATAAATAGTTCTATAGAATCTCTCTATTGAAAGACAGTATTAGTACACACATATAATAGCTTACCATTTAATTTCAACCTTAAAACTTCTGTTTATTAAAAATAGATTGGGTTTGGAATAAATGGTTTAATATTTTTTCCCACTTATATATAATACTGGGTACTACTATTAAAGGTAAGAAGAATTATATTGATTCACAATATTATAATAATACAATAATAATAAATAAAATTTATTTTATTAAATAAAATTTCTGAATTTAAAATTTAAATAATTGTAATATGTCTAAATCTTCCTCCAGGAAGATAATTATGTAATTATTTTGTTTTAATTGAGCTAAATTTTGTGAGGGGTAGGGGTAACGTAGAAAAAGGAACATATTTATGGACGAAGGTTAGTGGCATAATTTCCTTGCCATTGAAGCTTCTTGTTTTGAAAATGGGTGCATGTAATCTGAGTGTCTTTATTTTAGTACAACCACCTGGTGCTTAGTTTGGCCCATATTTCTATAAGAGAGTTTCAAAACATATATTTCCTTTATGTTGATTGTCATGTGGTATTTCTTTCCCAAATGTATAAAAATTCACCATTAAAAAAATCTTAACAAGTAAAAATTGGGCAGCATGTTGTAGGCATTGTTTCAATATTGCTTATTTATTCAAGCAGATTGAAGTAATAATTACATATTATGGCGATGGTAGAAGACAAGATGTTTCTCAGTCACTATTTCAAGAAAATATGAAATCACCATTAATCCTAAACAGCTGTTTCACTGTAAAACACATGCAACATGCAGATGATACTACCCAAAGTTTCTCAATTTTGTAAAGAACTATAAAGTTCATAGCTAAATTTAACATCAACATGGAAAAATAAGTAGAAAGTATGTACAACTTGTAGGACTGTATTTTTTTGGCATTGGTGATGGACAGGGAAGCTTGGCGTGCTGCAGTCCATGGGGTGGCAAAGAGTTGGACACAACTGAGTGATTGTGAGCACTTGAACTGAACTGATTATGAAAAACAATGATTTCATAAAGAGAAATCCTTAAAGTATAGAATATTACAATATTCCCAAAGCCAGGCTTTTTAATGCAGCTAATTTGATATAGCCTCTCAGGATCAGACACATTTTTCCTATTTTCAAGCTTTGAGAGCTTCGGGGACTCCATCAAATTGGTCCACAGTTTGCAATGCGAAAGCAGATAATATGTAGTCAAGGGATGAAGGTGGATGTGTACCAGTAAAGCTGATTTATGGGCATGCTAAGTTGCTTCAGTTGTTTCCGACTCTTTGTGACCCTGTGGACCATAGCCCACCAGCATCCTCTGTCCATGAGATTGTCCAGGCAAAAGCAGTGGCTTGCCATGCCCTCCTCCAGGGATCTTCCTGACCCAAGGATTGAACCCATGTCTCTTACATCTCCTGCATTGGCAGACAGGTTCTTTAGCACCACCTGGGAAGCCCAAAGTGACAGTGTTAGTCACTCAGTCATGTCCAACTCTTTACAATCCCATGGACTGTAGCCTATCAGGCTCCTCTGTCCATGGAATTCTCTAGGCAAGAATACTGTGGTGGCTAGTATCCCCATTCCCTTTTCCTTGGGATCATCCCAACCCAGAGATCAAATCTGGATCTTCTGCATTGCAGGCAGACTCTACCATCTGAGCCCCCAAGGACACTAATTTGTGGGCACTGAGATTTTAATTGTATATGATTTCAAATGTCAGGGCTTCCCTCATAGCTCAGTTAGTAAAGAATCCACCTACAATACAAAAGACCCCAGTTCGATTCCTGGGTTGGGACGATCATCTGGAGAAGGGATAGGCTCTCCAGTCCAGTATTCTTGGACTTCTCTTGTGGGTCAGCTGGTAAAGAATTTTCCCGCAATGCGGGAGACCTGGGCTCAATCCCTGGGTTGGGAAGATCCCCTGGATAAGTGAAAGGCTACCTACTCCAATATTCTGGCCTGGAGAATTCCATGAACTGTATAGTCCATGGGGTCGCAAAGAGTTGGACAGGACTGAGTGACTTTCACTTTCAAAGATCAGAAAATATAATTATTCTCTCAAGTTTTCAACCTCTTAAATAGGTAAAAATCATTCCTAGCTTGCTAGTCATACAAAAATGGGGAGAGGGGAGTTGTACATTGCTGACTTCTGGGATGGACACTTTAACAGAGTGAGCTCAAAACTTGGGCATTAAATGGTACCTGTAGGTAGTCCCTTTAACCTCTACTTTACTGTGTATCTTTGCTTTAGGCCTAAGGACAAGTCATTCCTCTGACTGGATGAGGTGTGGACGTGAACTCCCTGATGGGGTGACATGAAGGCACTCGATACCTCAAGTATGAGGTAAAGATGTCTATGTCATCCATTACTTGGTAATAGTTAAATAATATTGAAAACTCATTTTTATTGGGTTTCAAAAGACCTGCTCTGTAGAATTGCATTGACAAAATGGTCTTGTCAAAGTTTCATCTGTCCATGCCCATAACTTGTTTATTCAGCCCCTATGCTGGAAAGTTGAATTCAGATTATAGAAGCAACTCCTTTAGACTTTAACTGTAAGGTTACTTATAGATCCCCCAAATAACTCAACCGGTATTGGTATATTGATAGTCCACCGTTCTGATGGGCTGTATGTATGTGTGTGCTCAGTTGCTCAATCTTGTCCAAATCTTTGAGACCTCATGGACTATAGACCGCCAGGTTCCTCTGTCCATGGAATGCTCCAGGCTAGAATACTGCATTGGGTTGCCATTTCCTTTTCCCAAATATTGGATTGGGTGGCTTTTGAACTGTGGTATTGGAGAAGACTCTTGGGTTTCCCCTGGACTGCAAAGAGATCCAATAGTCAATCCTAAAGGAAATCAGTCCTGAACATTCATTGGAAGGACTGATGGCTGAATCTGAAGCTTCAGTTTACTTTGGCCATCTGAGGTGAAGAACTGACTTATTGGAAAAGACCCTGATACTGGGAAAGATTGAAGGCAGGAGGAAAAGGAGAAGACAGAGAATAAGATGGTTGGGTGGCATCACTGACTCAGTGGACATGAGTTTGAGCAGGCTCAGGGAGTTGGTGATGGACAGGGAGGCCTGGCATGCTATAGTCCATGGGGTTGTAAAGAGTCAGACATGACTGAGTGACTGAATTCAAAGGAGCTTCCTCTTCCAGGGGATCTTCTTGACTCAGGTATTGGATCCAAGTCTCTTGCACTGGCAGGTGGGTTCATTTCCACTGCACCACGAGGAGAAGCCCCCTAATTGGGCTATCATGGTTTGCAAAATGTGGTCTGAGTACCTTGCCTTCAGAGTTGCTGAGAATGGCAAGGGGAACTCCTTCTCCCTTGAACAAATTCATTCTATTTTTGTTAGTGATTTATTTGGTTTTACAAGATTGATTTAAAGAATTGGTACACTTTACTGATATATGTATATATATGTAAAGGGCTACATGTAAATCTATACATATTAATATGTAAATCTATACATATTAATATGTACATCTATACATATTAATATGTATAGATATAATACTATAATAATACTATATAGTGTTATAGTATTATATAATAATACTATATAGTGTTATAGTATTATATATAATAATACT